>PVJA010003564.1:0-93632 GCA_004027025.1 Myocastor coypus | reverse complement strand
AAAAAAAAAAAAAAAAAAAAAAAAAAAAAAAAAAAAAAAAAAAAAAAAAAAAAAAAAAAAAAAAAAAAAAAAAAAAAAAAAAAAAAAAAAAAAAAAAAAAAAAAAAAAAAAAAAAAAAAAAAAAAAAAAAAAAAAAAAAAAAAAAAAAAAAAAAAAAAAAAAAAAAAAAAAAAAAAAAAAAAAAAAAAAAAAAAACTATTTCAAAAAAATTTAATTATTCTGCTCTAAAGAAAAATATAAGAGCTTTGAAGAGCAAAGCATGTGCAAAGGAATAAAAAGTACACTCAAAAATAAATATTAAGGGGCCTGGCGGGATGGCTCAGTGGTCTAAAGTGCCAGCTTGGTCGGCTTCAGGGACCGCGGTTTGATATCCGGCACCACATGCTGCGCCAGCCCTGCCCTTGGGGCGGTCTGAGCCGGCCATAAAAATGAGTGAATAAACAAACAAAGGTTCTGAAACAAGAAAAAAAAATAATATTAAATTGAAGTGACAAGTGAAAACTAAAGCATAAATCTTTTCCAAAAAACGGGTCAGCAGTGTGATAATCATAAAGAAAGAAAACGTTTCAATGACTGAAATACAATGGAAGACAAATTTCTCAGGGTAGATATAAATTGTTAACCGTTAATTCTAAATCTATCATATCTTGAACTCAGTTTTCAGAAAGAATTTGACATTTGTAGGAAAAAATTACAGAATCTTTTTATAGATTCTTTTTTTTTTTTTTCAGAACCAGGGATTGAACTCAGGACCTTGCATTTGCCAGGCAGGCATTTGTGCCTCTGAGCTATCTCCCTGGCCCTTGTTTATAGATTCCAATAGAAAATAAATATATGAAGATAGGCTTCAGCAAGAAGAGACTTATGTCCAGGAAGAAGGGTTAAAAAGAGAATGTAAATCAAAGATCATAATAGATATGTTTCATAAATATAATGATAAATATGTATAATACAATAGAAGATTATCAATTATAGCTTATCTTAGTTTTCCTGAAATAGGCTTATTTAAAACAAAATGTAAAATCAAAAGCTATACTGAATGTTTATAACATTGTAGGCTCTACCACCATTAATCCTCTTTAAAACATTCTTCCTGCCTTCAAATACACTTCCTTCATCATTCTTGCCACTTTCTGAAGCACTTTAGAAGTTATTTATTGTGGGGGTACTTAGTTACACTGTCATGGCTGTCTTAAAATTCAGAATCAGTATGAAATATTCACCTTCCGTGGTCATTTTGACTTGGAGAAGCAGCCAGAAGTTACACAGTGACAGGTCCCATGAAAAAGGTGCATAAAAATATATGATGATTTTTTTTTTTTTTTTTTTGCAGTACCAAGGATTGAACTCAGGACATTGTGCTTGCCAGGACCTTGTTCTTTGTGCTTATTCTACTGAGCTATCTCCCTGGCCCCTATGATTCTAATAAAGAATGTTGATGCTTAATGGAAAATACTAGTCCCACATTAAGTCTAAGACATTTATTATTCAGAAAGGTAGTCATGTTAAGCTCAAGTACCAGTGTTATAGAGTAATAGTATCATTAAGCTTCTGTTCTGGAAGGTTAACAACTTAAGTTTGCAGATCAAAAATTAGAGAAAAAGAAGGGTTACAAGGATATCCAATACTTTGGCCCTAGCCCTTCATGATCTGTCAAAACTCAGGACACAGGAAAACCTGTACTATAACATCCTATAATTCAGTGGTGTCCCAAATTTTCTGTTCAAGAAGATTATAGGGCCACATAAGAAAGGGCTTGATGAGGTACAGTATGACTAAGGAGAGTTATCTAGAGATAAAACATTCTCTCAGGCTTCCACAGAGTGTAAACTGGTCAAGCAATGGCCGTGAGTCATCCAGACAGCTAAAGCTGACAAAAGTTCTACAAAGTGCTGTACGTGGTTCAATCCTGAGGGGATTTAACTGACCTTGTCAGACACAAAAGTTACTAATTTTGTTATGTAGGTCTTATTTCCACTTGGCCTTGACATTAACTCAGAGTGATCCTCCTATTTTCAGCCTCCCAAGGTGCATGCCACTATTCCCGGTATCAGTTGCTGTCTCAGTCACACTGGGGACAGGGCCAATGCAGCACACTGGGGATTGATCCCTGGCCCTGTGTCAAAGCAGGCACTTTGATCCACTGAGCTCTCTGGCTGGCCCCTTTAAAAATTTTGATATATTTGTGCCAGATTATATCTCCAATTTCAAAAGCACCAAGATAAATTTCAAAACAGATTTATCTTTTATATTCAATGTCAAATCATATATATATATATATATACATATATATATGTATATATATATGTATGTATGTCTATATCTGTATCTATCTATCTATCTATCTATATATATATATATATATATATATATCTGTATGATAAGTCAGAAGGTAGGTACAATTAAATGTTTCAAACAAGATGAGGTACAGGTGTTAGCTGCTTCCCTTTGGGGATGTTACTGTGTTTTCCTACAATACACTAATATTTCCTTCTCTACTCCTGAGATATATTTAGAGAGATTACCTAAGTCATTGTTGAATAATTTCTACTTTTCTGTCTCTCCTTTCAATTCCTGGACAGTATGTTTTCAATTTAGTGTAAATTGAGAATGTCAAATGGATACATATTTTTCTTGTTTTAATCTTTATTTCCATATGCTTGCAGTACAGGGTGATTACATTCATCTTGTGGAGCTGACACCCACACGTACCACATGTTATTTCTTTGCATTTCTCTTTTACTTTTCTCTCAATTTCCTCTCCCTCCCTCTGTTGGTCCCATTCCCAATGGTAAAATCTATCTCCTTGTTTTCTATGTGGCATAAATCTTGTATTGTTGCTTTCTATTGCTTTATATCCCAAAGCTGTTTTTAACATTTATAAGACCCCCAATGGGTAGTCACTTGGTCCACATAAAATGCCTAATAGCAAACCTTTCTACAAGATGGTTAAAATTTAACCACTGAACTTGCCAGAGTTATTGAGCCCTTTTCTTCTGCCTGATGATATATTTATTCACTGATCCAGCAATTAGTACATATAACTTGAGGAACCTCACTCTACTAGACTCTTTTCTTGGTGCCAGAGCTATGGATATAGAGATCTGAAGCAAGGCCTCCATTCTCAGTGGATTTTGCAACTAGAGGATCTGATAGTGTATGATTGATCAATAAATCACCTTTTCACCTCTCTAAGGAGTTTCCTAAGAAAGGCTTTTATAGTCAGCCCACACAAAGCAGAACATCATAAGCCAAGTGAATATAGTTACACAATATTAAATATTATATTGCTTTTTGTTATCCTGACTACTCTCCACACCCAAGATAAACACTTTGAGCCTAATCTGAAAATCAAACAGTGACTATATTCTTTGAAGGGATAGTAAAGAACAGGTTGAAGAATTTCAACAAGTTTAGGCTTTATCCAAGAGAAATTTGGTTAGACATGTTGGTTAGGTTTCTCATTTTTATCATGGCTACATTGACCCTCCTTTGTAAATTTGTTATAGAGAATATCTGTGCATGGAAGACCTCTGTTATGGCATGTGTCTAGATGTCTCCCCATCACCTCAAGTGGTCATAAGTAGGGCTGGAGTATGTGTTGCTGGGGTTAAGGATGTGAGATGGGCTCACTACATCCTAATCCCAGTACCTACATAAAGTATAAAAGACCAGAAAGAAGCTGCTAAGGTCTCTTATTTGCTTTACTACCTTCTGTGTACCAAGTCCTCTGTGTAGTGGTTGATGCATTGTGTCAACTTGGCTTGATGACTCAGTGACCCGGTTCCCTGTTGGTGGGAGCCCTGCCCTGGGGTACAATTGGTTGCTCCCTGGAGCACGACCAGAACCTGCCTAGAATATGGTTGGCTCCTCCCTAGAGCTGGATCAAGGGCCCATCCTGGGGTATGATTGGTTTCACCCTAGGACACAATGGGCCCACACCAGAAAGACTGAGCGCAAAGAGACTTTTTACAGGGCTGAGGAAGGAGTCAAGACTTCACTTCATCAGAGAAGCTTCTGTCTTCACATTCAGCCTGGACTTCATCGTTTGGCTTGCAGCGCAGTCTCTTCAGCCTCCGGTTTGGATCTTTCGCCATCCGTCGCATACTCTTCAGCATCCATTACAGACAATTCAGTCTTCCATCACAGACCCATCAGCCAGTGGATAGAGACTTACATGGAGCGCTGCAGTAAATTTCAGACCTCAGGACCGAATTCTTCAGTGCAGAGCAGGCAGACACCCTCTGCATGCTTCCTCATCTAATTCTGTAGCTGACAATTGTAAGTCAATCTTATAATTCCTTGTAGATTGTATACTTTGTGTTAATATCAATTCCTTATATTATATCTGTTCTTTTCCTCTAAGTAAAATCCTGATCAATACAGAATTTGTTACCAGAGAAGAGGGGTCATTGCTGTGACTAACCTGACTTTGTGGATTACAAGCTTTTGGGAATGGTTTACAAGAAGAGATAGGAAATGTTTAGAGATGTCACCTACAAGTGAGGCACTAGAATGGCTTCAGCTGTTCTGTAGGGAAGATTCTGGTCAGAGTTCAGACCAGAAGACTGGCTTGAAGCCTGGGTATAAAGAATGACTTAAGAGCAGAGATTGGAAAGATTTTGAGAGGTCATCTACTTGTGAAGAGCTGGAAAAGCTTCAGCTGTTCTGTAGAGGAAATTCTGGTCAGATCTCAGACCAGAAGTCTGACAGAAAGGTTGCCTGTGAAGACCATGTTTCAGTTTCTGCTGGGAAAAAGGCCAGCATTGGTTGTTGTACTCCAGATGACTTGTGCTATGGATTGGCTGAAAGTCTATCGGAATTTTGCTCATGCCCAGAGACTTTGCCTAAGACTGAGATTAAGCATGGTGGGCTGATTGATCTTTCAAGAGATATTTCAAAGCAGCAAACTATTGGGGTAGTGGCATGTTTGTTATTGGTGCCTTTTAGCCAGATTTATGTTGAAAATCAAGAGCAAAGAGCCAAGCAGGATTATTTAAAATATTGTAAATTTGGACAGGAAGGAAGCACCAGGGAAGCTGTGGACTACTTTACTTCACAGTGAGAGATATTTACTCCGGAGTCCCAACAGAGACACACTGGGACTATGGAGAGCTATTGATATTGTTTACTGTTGACATAAATACTCACTAAAGTATAACATTTTGCCAATAACCCACTGTGATTATGTGACATTGGATTACTTATACAACTGTTTCTCTTAGTTTAATGAGAAGAATTCTTTGTACCAATAATAATTAGAAAAATTATCACATCTATACCCTATGCTCTGTATAACTAGTAGGTCAACAATATGTGTCGTATCAAATACTGGAAATGTTTGACTAATGTGTTTTGAAACTGTCACATGGTTATTTCTTATTAAGTGCAATAAAAAATGAGAGGCAAAAACATTTATGTTGTAACGGAAAACATGTAAACCAAATTTAGCCAATTTATAGTTAGGTCTTTCTTTCTCTCTCTCTCTCTTTTTTTTTTTTTTTTTTTTTTTTTTTTTTTTTTTTTTTTTTTTTTTTTTTTTTTTTTTTTTTTTTTTTTTTTTTTTGAGACAGGGTCTCGCTATGCAGTTCAGGCTGGCCTTGAGCTCACTTCTGTAGCCCAGGCTGGTCTCGAACTCGCAGTGATCCTCCTGTCTCAGCCTCCCAAGTCCTGGGATTACAGGCGTGAGCCACCATACCCGGCTCCTAGTCTTTCTCATTAAAACAAATGCTAGTACTTCTAATAAGCACTCACTAACATGGAATGATGCAAGCATTTGCCTTATACAAATAATCTTTCTTTTGTCTATTTTTTGGCACTAATATGAAATAATTTTAATGATTTAAGATAGTGAATTAAGTTTTATATAGAGGATTTAAACAAACATCTGTTTAATCATGTACAAAAGGCTGAAAGATTATTATATCATATATTAATACAATAATTTTTATTCTAACATCACACATCAATAATCTCTCTTGTTCAGGTAAAGGAATAAAATCTCATCTTTACTAAGTATACCCACAATTTTTACTATTAAGTATAGAGAATACAAACATTATTTTTTTACCCAAAGAAACTTTTATTTTTACCAAAATTTGCTGTTGCTTTTCTTCTCTGTCACCAGCTCCTTGAAACTAAATTCAAGTCCATGTGAGATCCTTCATTGGTAGCTATGGAAAGTTGGACAGTCCTAGACAGGGTGCTGCAAACTGTCTCCTTTTACTTCACCAGATCATCTCACCTTGCATTCCATTACCCTCTGCTCTTATTACTCTCAGTGACAAAACCTGATAAAGTGTCCTGAATGATAAATTAGTTTGTCTTTAAGACAGTCTGCTTAGGGTCCAGGGGGCATAAGTTCCTGCCTGCCTGGGAAGCACAAGGTCCTGAGTTGAATCCCTGGCAACACACACAAACACACACACACACACACTCACACACACACATTCACTCTCACACACACACACACATATGCACACACTGTCTGTTTAGATTAAATTAATGCTTCAGACTGTCTGCTCAGTTGAGAACATTTTCTGACCTTCAGCTGGAAATCAGTGTCTTGATATTTTCTAACTGGAAAAACATTGGAGCTAAAATGAATAATAAAAAAAGCCTGTCAGATCTGAATGCAATTACTCACAGAGATTCTCTTTAAGCCTCTGAATGTTTTCAAGTTATTGGAGCATTTTGGACTCAATGTTCTCATGTTTAAAATAAGAATGATGTTATGTGTCCTTCTTCACTATGACTTGCATTACATAAACTTCACTTTGACATATGCTGAGTATTGATGCTTGTCTGTTGCCTTAGCATTCTCCTTATTGTGGGATGTACCCTGTTCTTTTCAGTTCTGACCAAAGATCAAGCTTTGGACCTTTTGTCATCCACCAGCTCTTACTATCAAAAATGGAACTGCATTTTAATATGTCTAAATGCTTCTAGAAATAAACTTTAAGTTTGGGTATATATTTATATAAAACTGTATCATTTACTTGAAATGTTTCATGATTTCTAGAAGGAACATATGTTTTTACCAATCAAAAATTATCTCATTTATATTGGATTGAAGAATTAGACGCAATCACTATTGTTTTGAGATATAAAAATGGGCACTTCTATTGCTTTTTCTGAGTCAAATACCATTTCAAATTTTAGTCTTGTTTGTAATAAATGCTTGGTTTATATAATTGTTCAGTTTGTTGGTAAACAGTAAATCAGAATTCACTTCTTACTATTTTTTTAATGAATAGAATCCCATAGATCTGGTCATTCACCTGCTCTTAATAGTCTGCCATGTGTTTGTCCAATGATGGTCAGTGAAGTATGGCAGGTTGGATGTGTCTAAACTTGTATTTCTCATACATCAGTTCATTGGTGCTCTGGATGTATCAGGTCTTACCTATTTAAGAGATTATCCATTATAATCATCCTTTTGTAGCCTTTTTTTGGTGGAAGTGAGAGTTAACCTGGTATGAGAGGGATACTTATCAATTAATGTGTCAATACTTCAAATATTCAAAATTATGAGTCCATTTTCATTGCCATGATAAACACTTGAATACAAGTTTATATCTTGTTAGTTTCTTTAAATTAAAATTTTTTCTTTATGATTTTTAGTTAATTAGTGACATACTTTACACTTTTATATAAAGTATGCAATACAATTTTAACAGGCTCTTTTAAGTATTCACAATATCATAACTGGCAAATTTGCAATGTAAATGGTTTTGTTGAACCATTATTGATATGGCATAAACTTCATTTCATTAAAATACGATTTGACATATTTTTAGTATAGTTATAAAGTTGGATATCCATCAATCTAATATAATTTTAGAATATTTCCACCACCATTGTTCACCAGCTACCAGTTTCTATTTCTGTTCTCCTCCTCTACGTTAGCCTCTATTCCCCAGTTGGTCCTGTGTAATTGCTGGTTCACTTTATGATTCTATGTATTTTACATTTCTTGACAGTTGATGTAAATAACATAAAATCAGATTCTTTTACTTAGCACAAATTTTGGAGACTGAATCATGTAATTGATTCACTCTATATCAATAGCTTGTAAAGATTATTATTGTTTAATGATATTTCATTGCATGAATATAACATTTTCTTTATCCATTTAATAGTATTACACATTTCACTTGTTAAAACTTGTGGCTATTATGAATATATTTGGTGAAATATTATTATTTAAAATCTATGTGAGAATATAATTGTACTCCTATTTTTTGACTACCTGAAAGTATGGGACTGCACAGACCTCCCTTTTAAGAATAAGTCGTGTTATTGCCAAGATGAGGTTTGTTGTATTTTAACTATCTTATTCTCACTCTGAAGTTGCATTGTATGACTTTCAAAGTAGCTTTGGAAATCAGTAGATCTTTTTCACTGTAAAAGTTCACAGCCACACATGAACTAAGAGACAGAAAATAAGTCCTGTGCTCTCTTGGTTCCAGAGTAACATTACCTGGGAAGTCAGGATATTTTCAAGAAGAGCTTATCTTTATTTCACCTGAGGTGGGCCTCACTCATCCCCTTGCAAGACTTTGTTGAAATTATTAGAAAGCGTGTAGTGATCATCTGTTGAAGAGATAATAACTTAATAGCAAAATTGGTTATTATATGTAAAATAAAGTTTGGGAGTTAAATGGTCACATGGAGGCTTAAGTGCATGACACAGGAATAGAGTTGTGTGTATATCTAGGGTTGTGAACATTAAATAGAAAAATCTAGAATATTATTGGCTTTCAACTGTGGCTGACTTTACAATTTTATAAAAGTATAAAATAAAACACAGAATTAAATTTTTCCTGTGCATTGAAGGGAAATCTCTGAAAACAAGAATTAGTATTGGTCTGCCCATTCAGGATACTGTTATCTAATCATTAGCTGAATGCTACTTTAGTTCAGCAACATTTTTTGTTGACCATTACAAAAAATGTAGATCTTACAAAATGAATGAGAGAAATTAATTAAATAAACCAGCATCAATATCAACAAAAATATAAAATAGCAGAAAAAGTAAAATCTGAAGTGGGAAGAGAATTTGATTGCTACAATTGCTTTGTTATATATTTTAAATGTGTACTCCTTTCCAAAAGAAGCGCAAAACATAACAAAATTAAAAATTGTGCCCTACAATTTGGCCAAATAGCTCAGAGTGGATTAAAGCGTCTGCAAGCAGGCTCAGGGGCAAGGAGTCCTATCCCTAGGCCTGCTGTGCTGCCCCTGCCCTGAGGTGGCGCTGAGCAGGCAATTGAGGCTGGGCATGGTGTCACATGATCATAATCCTAGCTCTTGGGCGGCTATAAACAGGCAGATCACCACAAGTCCGATCGGGTAGGGAGAATCTGAATATCCTGTAGACTCTTCCCTAAAATATATTTAAAAAATTTTGCCCTAGATGATGGGAGAAGCAAAGTTGTTGTCTTCATTTAGTGATTTTCATCAGGTTTTAGGATAGTGACTTTTCACATCATATGGATGCATATCTGATGCATTTCAGTAAACAAGTTTATTAAAAAAAAAGAATGTATTGTGTATAATGTGAAAGACACTATTTATGTTACTATGCCTGTTTACTGTCATGAAAATTCCATTGCTGTGTGACTGGACCACATACTAGATATATAAACCTTGCACGTTTTATTTTGACAATTACTGCTTGAAAAGTAAGTTATTTTTTTAATCCATATTATAGAAGGATAGAAGCAATGTAAAATGAAAATATAATATGTAAAAGTGTTACTTCATTGTTTTCTTATATGAAGTGGAAGGGATGAATCAATCCTTGGAGCCCAAAAAGGACTTGTTCTTTTGGGTCATAAAACGTGAAGAACAATGCCAACCCTGTCTTAAGGTCTTAGTAAGCTCCAGTGAGTATTTAAATTGGAGAACTGACTGTTACAATGATACAGCAATAAAAATCAAACTGTCAGCGATTCAAAAGAAACCAAAGTGTAATTTGTGAGTCACTGTTCTACAATTCCACTTTATAAATGTTCACATAATGCTGATATAGATAAATGGTGCATAAGTGCACGTTGGTTCTTTTTTATGCGACCATAAGTGGTAACCTTCTTTCACTTAAAGTACTTAAATGAGATTAAAGTACTTAAAATGAAATTAAAGTAGTCTAAACTATGTTCTTTGGATTTCAACATCAACTACTCATTTCTCTATCATCTATTTCTATCATGTTAGGCACAAAGTCTTTAGCAATTGAGAAAGTGTAGCTCAGAATCTGAAAACCTTGATAAACAACATTCTTTAAAATGACCTATAACCTACCTTACATGATGTTTTCAGATCACAGAAAGAGAGAGCTTGGTTGCTGTTGTTTGCTAGTAATTAAACTGAGTACTCTGTGCTTGCCAGAGTGGACCTTATGCTGCTGAGCTATCTACCCTCACCAAGAGAGAAGAGTTTTATTTAACTATTTGTTCTTAATACAGCTAATATGTAAATTTTGCAGTAATTACATTTAGCAAGTAAATGTTTTACATGAATAAATTTAAGCACTGACTTTATGAAAATAGAAATGATCACTTGTTGACTATATCTTTGGTTCACTACTTCGTTAAGTCTCATATAAACGAAATGCATTGATACATATATTACAACATTTGTGCAGGTATACACAGTTGCCATATAGATTATAAGCATCAGGATATTTTATGCCTTCACAAAAGATGCATGCTAATTTAGACAAATAAAATATTATTCTGTATGAGAGGAAAAAAAGTCATTGTAAGGGACATTAGAGATAATCAGAATAAAATCACTGTATCAAGTGAAGATTCATGTTTTGATATATAGTTTTAAACATACTCTTTAAATGACCTGAAAGGTAAAACTTTTAATTATACAACAATTAAATAAAAGAGCGATAATTATAAATAACCTTAATTGATCTTCATGTAGAACTATTTTACATCAAAATTTGAATAGGGACAAAATTCTTTTTTGTAACTTTACCATTATATAATCTTTGTAATTTTAAATTAATACAAACATAGTTTGGGGAATTTCAATTAAAATTATATTCCTAGCACACTTATATTCACTTTGAATGTGTTCACTCTAAGGGAAAGTGAAAAACCAAAATATTTAAACTTTTAGAGTGTAAAATGAAGAGTTGTATTGACTTTTTTTTCATTTTTTTTCTTACTGAAAATTTCAATGACAATCTTCAAAGCAAAAAGCAGCACAAAGCTCTATGTCCTTCAAAACAAATATGACTCCATATAGAAATTTTTAAAAAGCTAAACGAATTTGCACTTTAAACCAATGTTTGTTCAAATTAAAATAAGGTAATGATTAAACCAGTTCACAAGTGTTGTTTTTTCACTGACTTTTGTTTTATTTTTCAACTTGTGAATATTTTAATCAATATTATGATAAGTCTAGAAGCATTTTAGTTCTTTTAAAAATACCTCTGAAAATCTCAAATAGCATAATGATCATTTCCTCCAATCATCTACTTCTTATGCTCTTAAAATATATATACAGTGAAGATCTTTTGCATAAACATTGTCATACAAAGGCATGTGTTTAGCCACAGGACCTATAAAATATATTAGCATTCTGTTACCCAGGAACTCCAAAGGTCATTTCTATTTTAATTTAGAAAACTCTTGGTTCATTACACATAATGCCGAATTATGCTGAAACTAAGGTCAAATTTGTAAGAACACAACCACAAGGAGGTCAAAATGTAATACTTTGCTGTGTACTTTATAGAAAGTTAAAACTGATACAAGATAATTAAATATTTCTAAATTATCTCTGCCAAACCATAAGCTTTCTGAAGGCCTGAGAATGTCTATATTTGTCTACTACTTAACATCCCCATCTAATAAAATATTAGATGCTTAATCTACTACAAATGTTAATTTTATGTTAATTCTAATTTAATATACTTTTCTATATTTATATGCCTATGTAAACATAAATTCAGTATGAATCATCAGTCAAAAGACCCCAAAATATGGGCTTTCCTATATTTTTGATGTAGAATGATGTCCCTAAAGACCCATGTTAAAGCACCCTTAGACCTGGGTGATGCTATTGGGAGGGGGTGAAGTCTTTGGAAAACAGGATGTAGTGAAAGGTTCTCAGGTCACAGGGAGTCTTCTTAAAGGGCACTGGGGCACCCATGCTCTTCAGTTTCTCTCTGCTCACCAGCTAAGGGGTGATCAGTTTGCCTTTCCATGTGTTAACACTTGTACTCAAAGCCTGAAACAAATGTCCTATGCCTGAAAAAGGACCAGAGCATCCAAAACACTATCACGCAGAATGACTCATGTGCTCTCAATAATTATCTTGGCTATTTTGTTATGATAACTAGAAATGAATGAAGACATTGACTGTGTTAGCAACACTTTTGTCTTTTTTTTTTTTTTTTTTTTTTTTTTTTTTTTTTGTCCTTTTGAGACAGGGTCTCACTATGCAGTTCAGGCTGGCCTTGAATTCACTTTTGTAACCCAGGCTGGTCTTGAACTTGCACCGATCCTCCTGCCTCAGCCTCCCAAGTGCTGGGATTACAGGCGTGCGCCACCACGCCCAGCTAGCAACACTTTTGAAAATGTGCCCTTTCCAGGGGCTGGCCAAATACCTCAGTGGATTAAAGCACCTGCAAGCAGGTCAGACCCTTCCCTAAAATATGAAAAAATAAAAGGAAGAAAATCTGCCCTTCCTATGACAACCACACCCAAACATCCTCATGTGATCAACGGGAATGGGAGTCAGCAAATATTTCAGTAGTGTAACACATCTGAAGGGGTGCTGAAAAGTGTGAGAGGCGAGAGGGGCACACCTGAGAGGTGAGGGTGCAGCCCCAATATGCACCTGGAACCTTTGCAAAGTCAACGTCACACATGCTTAGCTCATAAGTCTATTTAAGATATAGGCTACATAGACTATGGGGACTACTTAATTTGCAAAACAGTATTACAGCTGTAATACCTCATTGCTGCTAGCTAATTCCTCTAAAAAACACCTCTGTGCTTCACATGATGCACTTATGCTATTATCCGTGCCTCTTTCTGAAGCAGTTCTCCAAGTCCTTTTTATATACATGTTGACATAGAGGAAGAGCTAAACATCACATAGTGCCACATACAGTAAATAAAATGTGTGAGAATATCTTCTATTATTTTATTAGACAGAAATTAGCATAAATATTTTAAGTTAATTCAAGATAATGAGGCAGTCAGGAAAGGAAACTCACAAACAGGATTTAAAAAAAAAAAAAAAACTACTTTGAAAAGCAGCAAGAAAAGATGTAAAAGTGTGTTTAAAGGAAGAGATAAAGGATCTGAAAGGTATAATGGATACTGTGAATGGAAAAAACACTGTTCAAAGACGCGCAACAACCAGAATGAGAAAAAGGAGAAAACAGGAATAACAAAGAGAAAAAGAGATATATGTGCAGATATACAAGATAGCTTGGTGAACTGTATTGCTGATTTCTGCAGGCATATTGAAAGGCATAGTTAATGCCTACATGTTTTCTCCCTCCTTTCTAATATTTTTTATATTTTTGTCCAACTTTATAGGCTTTCCTAGTAATTTCAACAACTAATTTAAAGACAATGCACAATATAGCATTCACTGTTGAACTCCTATAATTTTGTTTACTTAAATTCTGTATCATTTCTAATGTTCTTTTTTTCTTACTATTTTTTCACTCTTTAAAAAATTAAAAAAAATTTCAAAAGCAACGGTAAGCATTTTGAGGAAAAGTAAATGCAATTTTTTCTTAGGTGTGATGTTATTTAAATTCATTTTAAACATTCAGCGGAAGTTCTAATAACTCTTCATACATTGTTTCCACAAAGTCAGAGTTGAGGTTTGAAACTAATCTTCAAAAATTGAAAAAAAAAAAAAAAAGGGGGCAGCGTGTGTTGTACCAAATTGTCAAAGTCTCCTTGACATGGAGCAGCCGCTGTGGACTGACAAACATGAGTTTTGGTCTACTGAACCTGAACTTAAGTGAAGATTCTGTGTTATTGATGAAATAATTGAATATTTTGTTTTATAGAAGTGAAACAATAGCTAAGAACCCGAGGTATTTTAATGGTTAAGGACAATGTCTGTAAACACCTGATAGAAAGTCTAGTATGTACTTTGTATATGGTAAACAGCAGCTCCGATAATTATATGTTTCTTTCCCTTTGAATTGCTTATTGTACTTACTTGCATGTCTCATTCATATGTACATAAAATGTGATGAAATTTTGAAATGAATTACATTTCCAATTTAAATAATAATCTCAGCACAAATGCTGCCAGGCCTTGACTTTTGCAGCTGTTCTGTTTAAATAATTTACCCAGTCAACAAGTAAAAATACAGACGCTGCATTATCTTTAAAGAAGCACAAAATAGTGAGCATCTTAATGAGTAGCCTAACCTTTTGCTCATCCTCATTTTCTTGAGCTATTCATTTTATCAAAAATTATAGCCAGCCATGGTAGAAATCTCTTTCAGAGGCTAATGTATTCAATACACACCCACCTGCATATTAAGAAGCTCACTAATAATGCACTTGTGACAAGGTATCAAGGAGCTCAGCAGTATCTGAAAGGTTGATATATTTAATAAAAATAGTTAAACTGGAAGATTATTTGACTTTGTCAGACTACATAGATATGAGCAATAAATCAGATGAAATATTTTTATGGCATACGTTCTGGAGTATCATTTATAATATTGAATCATGTGGACTATTGAAACAAGTGAAATCCTAATAAATATCACTTGCTACTTACATATTATATTGTTATTAAACACTGCACAGATTGGAGGTCACTTTAGAATTTTATGATTCGTGAGGAACAGCCAAATAGCTCAGCGGATTAAAGTGCCTGCAAGCAGGTGCAGGGACCAGGGGATCCATCCTCAAGCCTGCAGTGTTGGCCCCACTCCCAGAGGGTGCTTAGATGGCAATTGAGGCTGGGTATGGTGGTGTGTTCCTATAATCCCAGTTCTTGGGAGACTGTAAACAGGTGGATCTCTACAAGTCCTATCTAATAGTGAAGCCCTCAACATCCCATAGATACTTCCCTCGAAAAAAATAGAAATTATGACTTTTTTTGAATTTCTGTGTTTTTCATATTATCATAAAATATGAACCAATTCTGACAATGACATTTAAGTTTTAGCTTTCTTATCAATATTTTTCTTTGAGTGCAAAAGGTCAAAAGAGGCAGGGCCAGTGAAAGAGCATTTTAATATCACAAGATACTTTTATATTGCTTTGTAATTATTTTAATCTACAAAGAGTACAGATTATGCAGGAAAAGTCTATAATATGCTTATGTAAACAAGATAAACTTAATTTCCATACCTCAAACACACACTTTTCAAGCTTAATTACTTATATTTGGATCTCTAATCACAAAGTTCAAACATTTGTCTTTATTTCCTCTGCTTCTGCTTCAACAAAAAGTTCTTTCCCTTCTTTCCTTCCTTCGTTCGTTCGTCCCTTCCGTCCTTCCTTCCTTCCTTCCTTCCTTCCTTCCTTCCTTCCCCTCTCCCTCCCTCCCTCCCTCCCTCCTTCCTTCCTTCTTCCTTCCTTCCTTCCTTCCTTCCTTCCTTCCTTCCTTCCTTCCTTGCTTCCTTCTTTTATTTTACCATAGCTGTATTAGCTTCCTGGATCCCATTATGTATAACAATCTACTTCAAGCTAAATGTATGTTTCAGGAACGCACCGTAAAATGTGTGATATCATTAAATATCATTAAGTGCTTTTCTTGTTAATGATGAAGTCATGGATCCCTTAGCTCTCAGACTTTAAATTGCAAAATGTCTAAACATGTTGCTCATTACATCTCTCTGTTCAGCTATGTTTTCTAAAGTATCAAAAGAACAATTTCCTGTATATTCACCTGCCTAATATCCTCTATAATCCTATAAGAAAATGCTTAAACTATAACCAAGAAGCTATCTTGTAGATTCAATTATGCACATATATCTTAGCATATAATTCTAGCAGAGACTGGTGGTAGTAATTCTTGATCCAGAATTTTGAAACTTTGTGGTTTTACAGTAAAGTTATATTAAGTAATGTCATCTAATTAAGACATGCACAAACACATAAAGAAAAAAAATATATGTATTACTGGCAATCAAATTCACGACCTTGTGCTTGTTAGGTAGACGCTGGTACCACTGAGTTTGTGCCCCAACCCAAAGAAATATTTTTAAACTAAAACTGCTTGTATATTTTAATCTATTTCTATCTTCTTCTATCTTTCTTTTATTTTTTCTTTCTTTTATTTAGAATTTCATATATTTATGCCACTATCACATTCCTTTTAAATTGTGCTTCTAACAATGAACTGAGTTTAACTATAAATTCCCTGGAGAGTTCAAGATCAATTCTAGGAGTCTAGTGTTCAGAACTTCTGATTTTATGTCACTATGGGGCTATGGAGATTTTTAACATTATGCTTTGAAAACTACTTTAGACAAATTAAGGTAAATAAAAGTTCCCCATTATAGCACCCATCGTACAAAACTATCATAAACCACTTTAAATTATGGCAATCAGAAAGGATTGACTTCATTTATTTATTTATTTATTTTTTTGTCTTTTTGAGACAGGGTCTCACTGTGCAGTTGAGGCTGGCCTTGAGCTCACTTTTGTAGCCAAGGCTGGTCTGGAACTCGCACCAATCCTCCTGCCTCAGCCTCCCGAGTGCTGGGATTACAGGCATGAGCCACTACGCCCGGCTAGGATTGACTTTAAAGAAAGCAGAGAAAATTATGATGTTCCACTTCAGAGTAATGCAATAAACACAAGCACAGATCATAATTGTTTTACTATTTCAGCATTGTAAGTTTGGTCAATCATTAATTAGGTGTATTACAATATGAAGTGCTTTGTGAAATTGACAGAAATTCTTTCAACTCAGGATGGATGTAAAGATGTGTATTAGCATCAGAAACATTTATTAACAATAATTAGTGTAAATACCATACAATCAACATCATAATTTGAAAGTTAAATACTTGATGTAATTTGCAACCTACTTTGAAATTATTGTTTCTGGAAATGCAAATTAAACACTTAAAATTAGGAATGCACTTTACGAATATCACTGCTATTTATTTTTTGCCCCTTCATATTTTGTGATAAGTAGGGTGCTTGAAAATTTTATAAAATTGTGTCTTTCAAGTTTTTCATTAATAAAAAGTGTTTCTAGAATGCCTTGAAGTAGAAATTTTCTGTAGTTTCCAAGAAATAATGACTACTTCTATGGTTCCTTTGATATTAATGAGAAAAGAGATTATCAAATAATGCTTTCAAAGCTTTCATGATTCTTTTCAGTAAAATATTAGTTTTAAATCATGTGCTCTATAAAATTACACTTTACTAGGGTGTCTGTAAATTAACAAAAATTGTTTATATTACAACATGCATTTTAGAAATAAATATGAGAATACTATTTTTAATTGAGAAAATAACTACAAGCTTTGAACTAATGAGATAGCTGTTGCAAAAAAGAAATAGAAATGTAATTACTAATATAAATTTGAATAAAATTTAAAATGCCATCACTCCTGGAAACAGCAATGTGAGGCAAAGCAGATATATATATATATATATATATATATATATATATATATATATATATATACACACACATACTATGTTGTACTATATATATACTATATAATATATATTATACTGTTTTAAAACACAATTGCAATACTTAATTAGAAGACATATCTCATAGAAATTTAGTTCCTTTGAATCAAAATTAAACTTAACATTTATTAATAAAACCTTTAAAAACCTCTGAAATTTTCTAGATGTGTGTTTTGGTTGCTTACATTTCTCCTAGGAGAAACAAGTGAAATATATCTGGGTAATAAATAAGACTCAAAACGTACTTTCAGTTTTTAACAAAAATAAAAGTGTATAAAAGCTTTTTTCTTACAGCCTCACACAGTGTTCTGTTGACTGAGTGAAAATGCCCCAGATAATGTGTGTCAAAGAACTCATAACTACATGCCACAAACTCTATCATACTCTGACTTTGCTTCAATATAAGGAAATCAGATCACATTTTAATCCCTCTATGATACACATGAAATGTAATATATTTAGAAACTGAATGATAGTAAAAGTGAACAAATGTAACCAGTAACTGTAATTATTTTAATAAATGATCTCATTACATGAGGAGTATAAGTTACAATGTATTCAAGGTGTATTCCAGAAAATAGGTAATCACAAGTTTCACTAAACAACTATAACATGAAACGTTGTCCTCCTAGGTAGGTAGAGCAGTCAGGCAATACAAACAGACCCCATACAAGCAGATGAAAGGAAAATGAAAACAACAAAGCTTGTTTCACAATTTTGTGTATGGACATTTGTCACAGATGTCATTTTAAGTGGATAAGAAATGATTTATTATTAAGTGACTTTCCTGAGGCACACTATCCATTGTCAATCCCTTACCTCTGTGTCCCCATAATCTCCTCGAAGCAAAAATTTGGAACACCACCGAGTCATAGTGTGTTATAGTACAAGTTCTGTTATGCTCTGAATCCTCACTGACCTTGAAGGACTAGGGCCAAAATATTGGCTATCCCTGTAGATCTTCTTTTTCTCTCATTTTTGTCCTGTAAATTTACGTTCTTAGCCCTCCAGAAGAGAAGCTAACACTTTCTTAGGTTTTCACAGAGAGAAAATTGGTCAAACAATGGCCATGACTTATCCAGATGGCTGACACTGACAACAGTTCTACAAAAGCTCTGTACATGATTTCAAAGAAAATCCTAAGGAATTTGACCATGGGAGATACAAAAGTTACATGTTTTGTTATACAGGTCTTGCTTTAGCTTGCCCTTAACCACCCAGCAGAAATATTTAACCACAAGACATAAAACATAAAGCTAGATTAGTGTGCTGAGCTGTAAAAGGCTTAAATCAACAGCTTCTGAAATTGCCAGTTCTGCCAATAACCCGCTGTAATTATGTGATATTGGACTTTGTGTACAACTACTTTCTCTTAGCTCAATGAGAAGAAATTTTTTGTACCAATGATTAGAAAAATTATGTCTGCATCCTCTGCTCTGTATTACTACAAGGACAACAATATGCATTGTATCAATTATTGGGAATGAACTACTAATGTTTTTTGAACTCTTGTATTGTTATTTCTTATTAAAAGTAAAATAAGCTGGGCGTGGTGGTGCACGCCTGTAATCCCAGCAATAGGGAGGCTGAGGCAGGAGGATTAGTGCAAGTTCAAAACCAGCCTGGGCTACAAAAGTGAGCTCAAGGCCAGTCTCAACTGCATAGCGAGACCCTGTCTCAAAAAGACAAAAAAAAAAGTAATAAAATACATTATTAATAATAAAATAAAATTTAAAAAATTATTAAAGCTTTACAGTTTGTATACTAAAATTATACCTCATAGCTTTCTACTAAATTCTTATCGTAAGCATTTTTCATCATGGCTATGAGTCACTTTGATATTTAAAAGAAATAATTTATTTTAGGCAAAAATTGGTAAAATATCTAGATGAATTTTTAGCTTGCATTCATAATGTATGCTATTTCCTTTGGGGCTTCAATTTTCTCTTTTTGGCTTTTGGTAAACTAGGGAAACTAACAGCTAACTCAGTGTGTTTAAGACTAAATACAACAATGGATATAAAAATGCTTACTGAACATTTAAAACTCGTGGATGAAATATTAGTATGAGAAAACTAGCATTTTGAAGATATTGTTTTAATTAATCAACAAGGTTCAACCTAGAGAGGGCTATGAAAGCAGTGTGCAGATTGAATTTTTGTATTTCATATTTCTTCTGAGAATAAAGCTGGATACTTGGTATTTTTAAATAAGATGAACAGGGTTAAGATAAAGAGACCTCATCCCTTCCTCAGTCTCTCTTTCAACTCATATGAAAGCAGGCCTTGGATATTTCTGAGTAGTGAAACAGAATATCTATCCTAGAAAGTAATTTTAACATGGGGAAAGCTAGACTATTATGCTCAGGAATCTTCTACTCACATCTACGTACAACTGCCTAATGCACGTTCCATTTCTCCCTGAGTGGCATGCATTCTTTTCTTTATATGGAGTTTCATGGGCCAAATTTGAATTCCTTTGAGAGTTATAATACACATAAACCAATTGTTTTACTGGTCAATTACTGCAGTACTACTCTTGTTTTTTCGCTCTCCCTGTGTCCCAATTTTTTAATGATCAGTGTTTCTGTTGATTGTGAAATTTAAGAAGTATGCGTCTGTCTAGGTTTTTCTCTATACCTTGAAATCATCATTTTCCTTCTGACCCAATTTTATTGCCCATATTTCACCAGGTACATCTTTTTTTCTTCAAGTTCATTAACATTTACCATTCTTTTCTAGAATCATGGTAAAGATGTCATTTATTTTCTGTAGAATAGGAGAATATGCTGAAAAACGATGAAGATGAGTAACATTTTGGTAATATATAAAAACTCTTCAGTGCTATGTCAAATATACATGGATAAATGTTTCATTATTTCCATAACACTATTGAGTGTAAAGAAAATATGCTTCTATTAACAGAAACTAAGTATTCTTTCTTATGTATATTCAAATAAGTAAGTAAAATTATGTAATGATGTTGATTGTTCAGAACTAAATCATAAGCTTTAGTTTTCATTTAATGACTTTAAATTTTAAACCCTCATGGTTACTTCTGTGAATCAAAGGACTCTTGGTTTTATCATAAATTCAAATTACTCTATCACACATTTAATATTATTTGTAGAGGACATCTACTTTAGCTGAACAATATGAAAATGTCTTCCTGACCTCTAGTGGCTTTGTTCTTTTGTTGTATAATCTGACAGTGTGAGGTTATAGTTACTTCTCTAGGAGACATGGATTCAGGATTAAGAGAAGACACAAGCCGTGTTTTTCCTCATTAGTTTTTGTTCCAGCCTGGAATTATATACACGGTATGGAATACAATACAATTCAAGGATATTGAGTATCATTAAGATATTTCCTATAACATGAAAAATAATTTGTTTAGATTTTGTTGCTAAGAATTTTTCTTTAGGGTTTACATTTACCAGCTGGGAGGAAGAATAGAAAACAACCTGGATGCATGGAGCTGTCCCTGGAGGCGTTTTTCCTAAGAAATAAAAATTACATCCCAAGAAAGATCCTTTAATGCATTTATGCCAAAGTTTGAATTGTTCTGAATTTTTCAATGAAATTCATTTGTATTATGTAGGAAAATCAAGGAATGTGAATTTGAATAGAATTTATTTTATTATGTTCATTGTTCTATGCCATCCCAAATATGGAAGAGGAGACATAAAATGATTAAGAGGTATCCAGAAAACAGTATTTCTTGATACTCAAAAGTATATATATATATACTTTTATCTATGTCTATAGCTATAGCTATAGCTGTATCTACAACTATATATACCACTCTCAAAACTGTTTTTTCAATTACTTGTACCATCATTTCAAATACAATAATAACTTCATCAAGACAATTGTATCATCATTTTCATGAAATAATAATAATAATGTGAATGAACCATGTTTTGTTAAAATGCGGTTCACCAATTGGTGTTAGGTTTGTTTGTCTGTTTGCTTACTTGTTCGTTTATCTTTTTTAGATGGTGTTGGGGATTGAACTCAAGGACTTGTGCATACTAGGCAACAACTCTGCCGCTGAACAGTATCCCAAACCTGGATGTCAGTTTTCAAAGCTGGAAACTACCGATTATGGTCTGTCAAAAAGATAAATACATAAGTTAAATATTTATATGTCTGTGAAAATTTGACTTTGCCAGCATAAATTCATTTTCTATTATTTCTATTATTCTGTTGGTGCTCACTACCCTGGCCACACAACCCAACCTGATGCTAAGCGTGTCACCATGACATGTCCTGTGTGACAGAGGACAACATAAGACTCATCCATGGCACCAGTATCGGTTACCTGACACTGCAACCAAAGCAAAAGGATGGGAGCAGCTGATCCACCAAATGCAATCCAGGTCTATATCTGTTACTCCTCACCAAAGCAAGTGTGATAAATGAGTCTAATCATGTTGTGTTGAGACAACATGCCAAAGGAATGTTTCACTTGAGGACTGAAGTGCTTCACTTGCACAAAGACCAAATGAGAGAAAGCTGTGGGAGACAGGTCTGGATGCAGTGAAAGCCAATCACCAAACATGTCCCAAGAAGACTGAGCTCAAGCCAGGAAGGTCACAGGGCATGGATTCTGAGAAACAAGACAATGTTCAGTAGGTATAACCTTTGGAATATGTAAATCTGAAGGATATCAGATTTAATCCAGTGGTCTGATTTACCTTTTTCACTGCTGCCTGCATTCAGCAGAAACTTGTCATCTGATATTATTGTCAGGGTTTGCTAAGTGTCAGTAGTAAAGTCATGACTTTGTTGTTCTAGTTAAAGGAAGGTCATTCATGAGTTTATCTTAAAGTATGACAATACCAAGTGTGTATTTAATACTCTCATTGTTCTAGACTTTATCATAACCAAAGTGGTAGGATTTGTTGTTGCCAATTGTGTCTATTTGCCAATATCTGGAAAAATACTCACAAATCTATCTATGTAGAAATGAAAAGGATGAAATTACAGTGAATACTAGTAAAGGCCAGAAAGTTGTTAGCTATAACTTCACAAACCTAAATGCAAAAAAATTAGAGAAAACAGAAAACTAATAAAAAATAGAGATAAAACTTAATTATCAAAACAGAACAGAGACTTTAATGATGATGTGATTCAATTGAGAAATGAATTTGAGGTAGTAATAAAAAAACCTATCAACTAAGAAACTATATGAAAAATATATCAATTAAGAAAAGCCAAGAATGTGACAGATATATAGTGTAACTCCCCAAAAGCTTTGGTGAATATGTAACTACAATATTCTTCAAATTTGTTCATGAAAATGACTACATATTACTAGATTTAATAAAATGGTCTATAAATGTAGGTAATTTTTTTCTTTTTTTGCACCAGGGATTGAACTCAGATCTTGCACTTCCCAGGAAGTTGATTATGCCACTGAGCTATGTTTCTGACCCCTGGTAATTTCTTTTAAATGTCTTTAGATATTGATTATACTATTAAAATATATTTCTGTACCACGCTGAAGTCTTTGGGATGAAATCATATTTAATTAAAAGAATTGTTTTGAAATATTAGTTTTCCACTCTTTCACTATGAAGTTAATGAAAATATTTTTCAACAAAATACGTGAGAGAATTATTTCAGAATTACTGAGTAACTGTGTATGCAACTTGTGTGGTATCAAATGAGAATTAATTGAACCTATGATGGAATGCCTAGAAACATGGGAAGTTTGCTATTAGGACAGTAAATTTCTTTTACTATTTTCAAACTTTAACGTACAAACTTCTAGAAAGTCGATGTATATTTAACCCTGACAATATTATTTAGAAATGATTTATTAACCACATTTGCATGTGTTGAAAGTTTGTTCCCCAGTCTATTAGTTTTAAGAGGTGCTGGTTCTTTAAGAGGAAAAGCATAGGGGACTACAATGCTCTCTTAAGTGTACTGCTTTTGAAAATGATTAATACTTTGTCCAGGAATGCTGAAAATATCCTGGGAGTCTATTAGTCCATTAGAATGTGTGTTTAAACAGTGAATCTCAGCTTTCTGGGAATACTGCCGCTCCAGCTCTTCCATTTAAGCATATTACCTACCATGTTGAATGCAGTCGGGAAGCCCTGACCACCTATTGGTTTCAAGTATCTGGACTTGACTCTAGCCACTAGAATTTTTCTGTATTTAGTTCTTTTTAAGAAGGAAATTTTTGCTCACGTTTTAGTAGTGTGAAACAGGTATTTGACATTTGTAACATCTCCAAAATGTGCCAGTTATTCTGCCTGAATATCAACCTTTTTAGTAGTCACATTTGCTTGATAAATAAATAACTAGGAAAGCTTCAGAAACACCCAGCTTTAGTAGTAAGCTAATCAGCAATATCCAAAATGAAGCAATACGAATGTATCTTAAATCTCTTATAAGGAAATTATGTAAAATATAGCAAAATTCACAAAACCTTTGATTTGTCAATAACTATTACATTAACAAATGTATGCCGAAGAGATATTGACTTTCTGGCAATAAGAGTAGTTAAATATCTTGGTAACTAGTATCTCTTACATAATTGAAAACAATTACACATGCTCAGAAGCTATAAAATATATCACTTGCATAAAATAGATATTTTCCTGGTTAATTTGAAAGATAAGACTTGAGTAGGTTGTATAATTTCCCATGAGGAATCTCCTTGAAGAAAATTTCAGACTACATCATCCAAATATTGAAAATCCTTTTTAAAAATTTAGTTTCAAATATGTCACAGAGGCCTCAGGCAGTCACTCATGCAAAACAAAATGAGACACATTAGTAGTTGGAAACTGCAAAGGCAACTCTCGTGTTGATTTAATTCTCTGCACATCATAGAGATTCTTTTAGGGAAGAGACTTGCTCAAGAAAAGTAATGTAGACTTAACTTACACTGATGAATAAATAAAGATTTAAGAATATTAGGACATAGGAAGGACTAGTTTCAATAAACTATGAAAAACAACATGGTGAGCTCAAGGCCTGTCTGAGCTGCATAGCTAGACCCTGTCTCTTAGCTATAAATCAATGAAAATCCAAAGGAAAGTTAAAAACATGCAACATTCTATGACAGGATAAACATCCCCAATATCCAAAGGAGAAATATAGGGATAAAAAATGGAACAAAAGCAAGAACACCTAGTTCGACAAATATTAAATTCTATATCTGCTGCCCAGAACAGAGGAGAATTTATGGCAAGATCTAAATGCCAGACCATATAGGTGGCCCTTCTTCTATGCTTCTGTTGTGTCTAACCCTTGTCGTCTCTTACTTGGAGTGAGTTTACATACCGACTTTGAGTGTCCTCAACAGAATTTCAACAGTTTTGGCATTTTCAACTTTTAGCATCTTTACTGTAATTTTTGTTTCACTGTCACAGATTCATACACCACCCTGTCAGGAGCAAAAGTTATAAAGTTGTAGTTCTTCTAAGACCTAAAAATAGTCTTCCTTACCCCATAAGTCTTGCTCTCCTTGACTTATAAAAATCCAGCATTTAGTGGTTAATACTAACATCAGCTGCCAGTTTGAGCAGTAACTGGGCCTCATGGATCATATATTTGCCATAGGTTCTGAGTGTCTAAATATCACAACTCTGAAATCCTTTTCCAGATGGCCCTGAGTGATCCAGGCTCTATGTAGCACTCTCTCTTCTTAATGAGTCTTTCACTTTTATGTATTGGTCCATGTTAAGGGCGAGGTCTTCCTGAGATTCCCTTAAACTATTTTTTGTATTGTCACAATGCAAAGTACTTAGCACTTTTTAGTGCTAATCACTGTAGCTCCCAACCTTTTCTGTCCCAGATTTGTGGATGCCTTCTTCCTGAGGACACTGAAATGTTTATTTCTGACCTCCGAGTAGAATCTCCTATCAAGTTCAGCTATAGGATTCTAGAACTTTGCTGCCTGACATTTCCAAACTGTTTCAATCAATTGCTGTCAGAAGCCCTTTGCAAATGATTCTTAATGCATGACCATGTAGTCACAGGAACAGCTCCAATATCATTGCTAAATCTGTCCCTGGTTCTCAGGCACAGTATCCAATGCCTTCTGAACGGAGGAGAAGTTCACTTTGATTCACAAGTAGAGTCCATAAGCATCCAGCTCAAAGACAAAAATAGCACAGTTGAAGGGGCTGGTGCAGGAAAATAATTATGGCAGACAAGAAACAAAGGGAGAAGAGTACATGTAACTCTTCATCCATGGATGGACTAATTCATTGATGACTATAGTTTCTTCAAGTTTTAATCACTTTCTGAAGTCTCCACCTCTTCCAAAAGTGCATAAAACCTTTGGCAGGTATTCAAAATGCAAACTGAGTCCAAGAGAATAGTTCAGTTATTCTATCCAACTGGCTGAACCAGGTGCACATGCTCTAGAATTTATTCTTCCAAGGCATTTATATAACTAAGCCAATAACCAGAAACTATTATCTTTTCTGTTTATGCCTTTGATTACCTCCTGTCAAAACTAGTATCAATTTCATTGGTTCTTATATGTATTTATCCTAATCAGGTAAAAAAGTTATAATTCTGCTAACGTGTGATTATTTGAGATTTTCAGGAGAGTTGGTCCCCTCCCAGTAATGAGAAAAATTTAGCAAAAACATAGGTTTGTCTGTGTTTTCAATGCTCTAAAAAATAAATAGACTCAACTGACACTAAATACGTTGAAGTACTTTACCCAGAAATGAAGTTGAAATTGATCTGCCATACACATCTTTCCACACTGCAAATGTAATTGATAATGTTAACGCCTTGCCTTGGACATGCTACCCATGCTAAAACTCAGTAGTTAAGTGCTGTAGTTATTTCAAGGATCTGCCCTATGCTCTAGTCAGTCCAAAATATTTTAGTGTATTATTAAAAACACATATTTTATGGAAAACATATGGTTTCTTCTGAAATATAACTAATAGTAAATTAATGGACTATTATCAAACATGTCTCAAAGTTACTAGAATCCATGAAAAGTATATGTAGAAGATCAAGAAAGTACTAAAATGTGATACACTTTCTCTTAATTGATTATGAAACATCATAAGAGGTTTGGCCTTGTGCAGAGAAAAGGCTAGCTGGGGACATTTTAAACTGCTGCCTGGCAAGAAGGAAATGGTTTTTTAGCCTCTATTGTCTGGTGTAAAACCTGCTATAATAACTGCCCAAAACACTGGAAGTCAATGACCAAGAAACCTGTGTAGTGGTCCCGAAGATTAACTTCTAGAGACAGAAGAGAGAGAGAAAAAGGAGAAAACAAATGTATGTGGATAAGGAATAGTATCTGGTGCATATTGAAAGGAGGTAAACACAAAGCATGTATTTTCTCTTCTTATTGAATTAGAGATCTTTTATAAAATTAATGACAGCCCACAGCTGGTCCACTGTACTTCACATATGCTCCATGGAGACTGCTGTGATCTATGATTGCTTTAGGGGATCCACAAGGCAAAATCTCTTTTCATAATGATAGTCAGGTCATACTTAGCCTTTAGGTTTATTGACACTTGTACTGATTGGTGACACAAAAGAAATGATGGTGACACCTCTACATGAAGAAGGCCAGAGTTATCAAACCATACTTATCACCTTTATATTCTTTACTGGTATGAGTTTGGTTTCTTTGAGGAGAGTGGCCTTTATTAAACAGTATAAATTAATTATTTCACTGGATCTCAACTTTTGGGATACATTTGTCTCTATTGAAAAATAGGAGTCATGAATAATATACATCTGCTGTATACAAAAGAGTCTTCTGGAAAAGGATCTATGTCACTTGATTTGCAAGCTGAAGTAATTGAGACTTTCAACTAAGGGGAAAAAACTCAGAGCACTTTTTGATGATAGTAAAATTCATATTTTTGAAAAGATTTGAAAACTTTCATCCTTATGAGTAAGTTAAGTCGTAAAATATTTTAAACATTTATTTATTTATTTATTTATATTTTTTAAATCAGTGGAAAATGGAAATATGCTATTTTTTTTGGAAATGTACATTACAAAGTTTCTAACACTAGGAGGGAATATACCATATACCATGTTTTTTTTTTTTTTTTTTTTTTTTTTTTTTTTTTTTTTTTTTTTTTTTTTTTTTTTTTTTTTTTTTTTTTTTTTTTTTTTTTTTTTTTTTTTTTTTTTTTTTTTTTTTTTTTTTTGAGACAGGGTCTCTCTATGCAGTTCAGGCTGGCCTTGAGCTCACTTTTGTACCCCAGGCTTGTCTCGAACTTGCACCGATCCTCCTACCTCAGCCTCTGAAGTGCTGGGAATACAGGCTTGCGCCACCACACCCAGCTCATACCATGTCTTATAAATAGATTGTAAGTGAAATAAACAATATAAGTCATAAAAATTAAAATGAAACAATATTAAGAAAGTTAATTAAAAGTTATATATTTCAAAACAATATTCTAAAATTAAAAGTAAATTGTGAGTCCAACTGTTAATAATTTGTATCTAGTTGTACCCCCCAAAGCCTCATGTAAATCATGGAGATGTCAAGCATGTGCCTTGAGCGGCGGGGCCAGAGGGGCAGGGCCAGAGAGGTGCAGAACCATTAACCTGTCACCATGGGCCTCCCCAGTCCCTCTCCAGCTGATGGCCTCTTTTGAAGGTATGGAGAAGGTCATAATGGACATGGCGGCGCAAAGTCTCAAGATCTTGCTATGTAATTCAGGCTGCTTTAAATTATCAAGCTTCCAACAGCTGTGAGCTAAACCTTTCTTCCCCTAAGGTAAATACTGCATATCCTGTATTTGTCCCAGGAATGGGAGAAAAGTAATTAAGATACCAACCAACAGACCAGAATGTTATGTATCATATGTACAAATCTGTGTTCAATTCAGAATACTCACACAGTAGTCTTACGTTGTTCATCTTTGCATCGTCATTCAGATGTTGAATTATTTTTTCTTGATCCTAGCTGTTTTTAAGAGATCTTTTCTTACTTTTTCACTAGCTGCAATGGTGTCTTCAAGGTCTGAAAGTCTATCCTCACTTTTATTCAAATAGTTTTTCCAGCTTGTGATTGAAGTTAATTTCGTGTATAGCACTTTGAATCTTTTCCATACAGTCTATTTCTTTCCTATATGGCTCATTCACAGATTCCATCATTTTTCTATTCTCCTCTTCTATATGTCTTCTTTAGAAGCACTTAGTACTTCTTTCATTATAGTTTTCATTTCTTTTTTTTACTTTAGAAATTATTCCTGATCTGATTTCCTCTATATCTTTCTGCAGTTATTTCTTTACTTCAGATGCTATTATTTCAGAGATTTCAGGCATGTAATTTCCATTTTCTTTTATGCTATTGTCTCTTGAATTTGTTCTGGGTAGGCTCTGGTTCTGAGAAGGCATTTTGCTCCTTCTCTTTGTCATTTTGTATGGCTCTGCCTTCTGGCTTTTGGGTTAGAGGTTTGATAGAGTTCTTACTTTAGCACCAGGTCTAGATCTACCACGTTCAAACTCATCCCAGGTGGGTGTGGCTTGGGTCTGGCTGCTGTGCCACACTTCTTCATGCTGCAGCCTGTGGAAGCAAACCTGCTGTGCCACCCTGGCAAAAATGTTCTGCTTCTGGATCAGCTGGGTGGATCTTGCCTCTGTCTTGGGAGATCTACTGCAGGTTCCACACCAGGCCTGTCTGATGAAGGAAGTTCCACTCACACACTCAGCCTGGGCTCTGGTTGGAATAGAAATCTGCAGGCCCTGATTTGTCTCCCTCACGTGCCAGGCCTGGGCTGGCTCAAATAAATATCTGGTGGGCCCTGGGTTAAATGAATTTCCACTAAGTCCTGGGTGGTCTCACTCACATGCTGGCCTGGATGCTGGGTCAGAGGAATATTTATTTATTTATTTATTTATTTATTTATTTATTTATATGGTGCAGGATCTTGCTATGCAGCTCTGATTTCTACTGATCCTCCTTTGTCAGCCTCCCCAGCTCTGGGATTACAGGTATGTGCCCCATGCCCCATTTCTGTGGCCAGCTCCATATGAGACTGGCCTAGCATATGCTACCAGGGATTAAGTCCAGGTCCTTGCACTTTCCAGGCAGATGCTTACATTGGTGAGCTATCTCTTTGGCCAGTCTCACAATATTTAAAAAGTACTTAAAATAGTTTTTGTAGTCTATAATAAAATCAATCCATACATATCAATTAACCTTAAACTGGTAAGATGATATTACTAGTGATTGTATGCATAAAATATATTATTGAAAAGCAATGTACAATGATTGAAAACTAATGATTACAGCAGTTATAACGTTACTTACTACATCACATTGAAAGCAATCTTAATAAATTGGTGTTTATTGAACTTTGCATCACTAAAAATCCACACTTGTCTGAGTACTAGTTTTTAAATTGGATAGCTACTTTGCCACACTAACTTCACAGACTTCAATATAAAACGTAGTGCAGCAGAGGCTGATGTCATCCTTTATACTCAAAGAGATATGTGAACTAAAAAGAAAGACATTCTTTTTTTTTTTTGTATTATATTTGTTTTCCACAAAAATGTTTTATTTTTATTAAGTTATATAATTACAATTATTTTAGATGTATTAATGTGTGATTATAAACTTTCTGTTTTCTAAAGTAGTCTGAAGAAATGTAATTGGACATGAAGAATTACTTCATAGTCTTCAATAATTTTTAAGGGCAATTGAAAGTCCTGAGAACATGATATTTAGAATTGCTAACAAATATGCAGACTTTATTTAACATCATATTAAATTTTATTGCTGCTTGCCTAAAAATACAAGCCATATAATATTAATTTTGTACACTTTAAGTTTTATACCTCACTGAGCATAAACTAAAATTCCAATATGAAGATTTGTGACCTTTAGAAACATTCCATCAAGTCAGATCTCAAAAATCACTGCTCTATTTTACAAAGGTAAAAATAGATGATTATTAATGTGTATTTTAAATACTTTGGTATGGAAAACCTAACATTCATTCAGATAGTCTACTGTATACTTCATGAGCTTTACAATTAGGAAGTCCTTAAGTGATAAAATACTTTTTCAAATGGAACAAATGGTATACAAATCTTTTCTGTTGCATAATTTATGAGTATTTTAGAGTCCAACACTGAATAATTTTCCCCAAACTCAAAAGAAAAATTGCTATTAATCTCAAACTTTTGCTTATTGTAAGGAAAGTATTTATAATTTTATTTGCTAAAAATCCATTGTATATGATTAAATTCTAGGATGAATCATGTATTTGTTGTTTTATACATTCAAAATTTCAGTGAACAGGCCCAATATGGTGTATCTATCACAGACCTTATTTATTATGCACATATTTTAAATAGCTGTGCTTACAAGGCTTGGTTTGAGGCATTATAATACTGCTTTATTATAATGCTGCTTTGTTTATGCTCACAAATTATAATCGCCATAACTAATTTTCTATTGTGAAAAAAATTAACAGGACTTACGTAATTTAGCAGAAGTTCAAGTGAATGTGGCTTTTTCTATTTAATTCTATTCTAGATACATACACGCCTGTAGGCCCTTAGGAGTGAGAATGCCATATAAGCCAACAAAGTATTCCTGGAGGGAATTTGGCAGACAACGTTGACTTCTAATTTGTGTCAGTATTTAAAAGTTTGTATATTTTGTATTACCGAGTAAAGCTTTATGTCCTCAAATTTTTCAACCCAGTGAAAGACATTTCGTAATGAATATTTTTTTAAGAAGCTAAGAAATTTTGCTCAAAAAGCCTAAAATAGACTAAAATTTAAGAATACATTCAAATTATTATAACTTCATGGCATGTTTTCCTTGACAGAACCCTGTTATCTTGCCATTTGCTAGAAAAGAGACAAGTTCATAATGCAATGTTTATCAAAATGAACTTCCCAAATAGGCATTCTTATTGCCTTTAAAAATTTTTCATCCAGAGATAAGCTTTCTAAATCATAACAAGATATAATTAGGATGGAGGAGCTTACAGTTTCTCAGCAAAGAACTGCAGTTAACAACTATTTCCCTTTCAGTGGTTTGAAAAACTGTAGTGACATTGAAGATGGATTTGCAACTTTTGAGGAGAACTCTGCATTTACAGTTTACATTAAGTTCCGCTCAACATGGGAATCAGTGGTTGCCAAAGGCTAACGTACCTAAAATAAACAAAACGACAACAACAAAGACAAATATAGGACGAGGAAAAGAGTACAAATCATAACCTAGCCTTTGAAAACCTACCAGGATCAGGAAAAGAAACTGAGACAAAGCGAGGATATATTATAAGTGGAGAAGTGAAGAAAACAATATACAAAATAGAAATTCACATGCGACTTTAAAGAGATATTTGGTAGCTAAAAATATCATCAGTTTTACATGCACTGATATTTCACTTTGACTCCCAGGGTCTTTTATGGGTCATGTTGGTCTATACTGGTCTTAGAAAATGTGATGAAAGTTCAGGAATATAGTTCAGCAGCAGAATAAGTATACCTGCCTGACGAGTACAAGGTCCTGAGTTCAATCCCTGATGCCGCAAAAAATAAATAAATAAATAAATGTATCCCATTTGTATTCCTGTTAGGGCCCTGGAAAATGTTAGGTTCTGGACTTCTTTGTTCATTTCACACATTTCTACCATGTGTTCTAGATATAATATAGTATATATATATATATATATATATATATTCATATTCTGTATTTTGTTTTATTTTACCATGTCTGTTTATCATCTCAAATCAGAAAAATATTTGCACTTAATATATCACTAAAATAAAATAAGATTAATATGAATGCTGTTCTTTATATAATTTATACAGTTTGTATAAAGCATTAAGTAACTGTGCACTGCTCTATAACAATTTAAAAATCAGTTTGCATTACTGCTGATTAAGAAGATAGGGTTAGGAAGGTCTTTAATTTTATATGTTGATAATTATAATGAGGAACAAGAAACTATTTGCATATTTTTATCGGAAAGGGAAAAATCTTCTAAATGTGAATTGTTGAATAGGAACTGAAAACGTCATGGGATAGATTAAATATCCTCCACTCATACTGTTGAGGATTAAAGGTCATTAGTTAAAACCAATTACCTTTACTACAGAAGATGGTGTTCTAAATTACAAATGCTGCCTGAAATCTTACAATAACATTTTATAAATATGTGATAAAGGAGATGAGGCAACCTTTAATACAATGTATTGCCAACTCTGTTCTCACTGACCTTGTCATTTTAAAATCCAAGATATTGCTGTAATATAAATGCAATACTTTCAAATACTACTGGTATAAACACTATCTAGTTTCAAGTATTTCTTTATTTTTCAAATATTGCTATTTCTTTACAGGAAACATCACTCTTCACATTTATATCTGAATGATACATACAAAAAGAAAACTTAATTTTTCTTTCATGAAAATAAATTAGAATTAATTTTTCCTATTCTTTTCTTAAGGACTGCTAACATTCTTAAGCGTTACAGAAAAACAAACAAAATGAAAGGAAGACTCTGAAGAATTTTCTCTTTTTTATTACATTTAATAAGAATTAACAGTGTCACAGTTTCAAAACACATTAGTAGTACATTTCCAATATTTGATACAATGCATATTGTTGTCCTCCTAGTAGTTACACAGAGCACAGGGTGAAAAAATTTTAATAATCCAAGTGTTTAGGCATCTCAGTGTATGGAAATAAGGAAGAATGTAAAAAACGAAGTTGTATGTTGCCAAGGTTTTTCTTTTTTGCCTTGCATATTCCAAAGAATATAACAAAGAAGTTAAAGAATTTAACTAAAGAAGTTACAATTTCACTTGAAAATATTATCAGGTATTGGGGAGGGGGGTAATAGGAAAGACACCACCTGGAAGAACTGAAGGAGAGAGAGGGAGGGAATCAGAGAGGGAAACAGAGCCTGGAAACAAAGAACAGCTTCCCTTAATCAAAGGTCCAAGAGAAGGGAAGGATAGAAAGAGAACACCTCTTAGGTAGTAACCCAGCTACTCCTGTGAAAAGTCACAAGAATTCCACTCTCACCTTCAAGTCTGAATAGAGAGCCTAAACTTCCACCTGGCTGCTCAACTATCAACACCCTGGTGCCACCATGTTCTATGTGAAAGATAAACATGCAGGCCGAGGTGCATAAATGTTGTACTCTCTCCTTTTTCTGACTCTCATATTTTAATCAGAAGAAAGTATATGGAAAGTTTACATTTTTGTCTTTACAGAGAGTAAGCTGTGTCAGAGACTTAGAGGTGAATCAGGCTTTATCCCATAAGATGTAGCATAACCACATATTAAGGGTGAATGGATATTGAGCGAGAAATTGGACATGTCTTAGATGGTCATACTGAGATAGCATCATCCTTTGCTTTGAAAGAATATTTCAGAGGAAGATAATAAGAGACATATGCTACTACCTCAAACTCCATGTTAAATAAGAAAATAATTTATCACATGAATTTTTCATCACATCAGGATCTCCCACTGTAACTGATCATTAAGTAAAACTGATGAGTGTACTTTATTAAATTTCATTTTAGCAAGATCTTGAAACTTAAGATATTAAATTGAATGAAAAAAATGATGACAATATTGAGAAACACTTAGAAGAAAAATCTGGCAATGATTTTAAGTTGACTATCATGCAGCTACTCCAATAAGTATAGGCCAACATGGGTGAAAAAATTAACAAAGACTCAAACAAAGAAAGAAAATAAGGGATCTGCCTTAATAGAATACCTAACAATTAAAAATATAATAATAACAATGAAAGAACTGCAACAAGAAGAAAATACTTAAAGAAATGACCTTAGGATAAAGAGAGAAGTTGAGAAGTAGAAAACAAAAATATGTTTAAATACAGCTCAATCTTTTCTGATTTTGGAAGCAATATACATATATATTATATATATATTAAATCATATATATATAATATATTATATATATATTAAATCATATATATATATGAGTTAATAATAATATCAAATTCAAGAAATGTTTCAATCACTATAGATAAGTCAACTAAAATTAGGTAAAAGTCAAGCAAAACTAATAAATAAGGAAATAGGATAGTAAAAAAATACAACAAACAAAACAAAATAACAGCTATAAGAAATAATATAGTAATAAAACTATTAAATGTTATCCAAATATAATTATTAAAAATGGAAGTCAGATTGAATAGAAATTTTATTCAACTGTGGGCAGCTTGCAAGAAACTCATTATAAGTAAAATATAATGTTGCTGAAACTCCTAGGTATGGTGGCACATGCTTGTAATCCCAGCATTCAGGAGCCTGAGGCAAGAAGATCAATGCAAGTTCAAGACCGTCCTGGGCTACAAAGTAAGTTCAAGGCCAGCCTGAAAAGTATAGCAAGATCCTACCTTTTAAGAAAACGCTAAAATTACAACAATATAGAACTATCTTAATAGCATTCACCAGAAGAAAATAAGAGAAATCAAATAAATACATATTACACTTCAGACATAGAACAAGGAGCCAAATGAAGCATCGTCATCTAAGAGCGTCTATTTCATATATAAATGATGTAGCACTCAGCACCAATCAAATAGTTATTTCACTATAAATTATTCTTCAAAATTGTTTTATAGCAATGTCAAGTAGTATGAACAAAAGATATATCTTATCTTCTCCTCATACAACCTCTACCACTACCAAGATTCTGACTAGATGTGATCATGTAATAAAACTCAAGAATATATATTTAAAACATATTTTACCTAAAGATTATAACTTAAATTATGTTTCACTACTTATATTATTCATGGTATTTGTTTGGACAATTGTACAGTGTTACATGTCTACCAGCAAGTAATCATATAGTAGATATTTATGACCCTTTAATTCTTGGAAGCTATGGTTATTTACCCCTCTTTCCTCCTTAATTGTTAACACTGATCATTATTTAATAAGACAAGAGTTTTGCCTTTCCTAAAATATCAAATAATTTTAATAACACAATATGTAGCTTTTCAAATTGGATTCTTTTCTTTTGTAACAGGTATTGAGCATCTTCCATCTTTTCATGGCTTAAAAGGACATTTTTTTCTAATCCTGAGTAATTTTTACTAAATCAATGTGTGATAGTGTATTTTTTCCATTTACCTATTGAAGTCTAACTTGAATGATTACATATGTTTTGGAAATTGTAAACATTGCTTCTGAAACACCTAAGTGTAGACCTTTATTTATTTATTTTATATACTTGGTACCCGATCTCACTCACTACACAGCTCAGACTTACAATAATCTTCCTGTTTTCAGTGTCCTCAGTGTTGGAATTACAGATATGAAGCACCATGTCTTGTCTTGGTGGCCAGCTCAGGGTGCCACTATAGGAGGGACTGGTGCAGCATGTGTTACTAGGGATCGAACCCTTGTCCCTCAGCTTGTCTAAGCAAGCCCTTAGTCAGCTGAGCTATCTTGCCAGCCCTCATAGAATTTTATATTTGAAAGTCATCCACTTCTTTGAGTAAATAAAATAAAGATGATAGCTGAAGTATGTGCTCAGTAACAGTTTAGTTTGCAAGAGACTCTTAAACTGTCTTTTAAAGTACCTGCATAAATGTGTACAATATTATTTTGAACAGTGTTACATTCAGTCAATTAAGAATACGATTCAAAATGTTCATTCTATCTTAATGTATTTTCCCTCAATGTTTGTCTTTTATCATCTGTTTATAGTTTTCTTTTTAAACAACTTTTAACATTGCTAATAATGGAGCTCTATTGACCAAAAATGCTATTTTTTGTTTGAGAAAATGTTGCTCTCACCCTTAAAGAAAAATTTCTCAGGACATCAAAATGTAGGTTTGCAATTTTTTCTTAGCTCTACATCTTAAATATTTTGTGTGGTTCTTAAATGATTGTTTATGAGAAAAAGTTACATAAAATTTTTATCCTTGCTCCTGTAATAACATATTATTTATTTTTTAACATTAATGTGGGAAAAGTTTTAGTTATTATTGTTTCCATTAAATTTATGTTCTTTTTTAAATATTTGTGAATATACATCAATAGATAAATATAGATGGATGATATAGACTTGAAATAGATACAGATATAGATATCCCTGTTCTTGGATATTATGCTCTGTTTTTGCTTACTTCTTTAGAGTCTATTTTTCAGACTTGGAGATTATTGTTATATACTCAGTCAAGACCATTCTAATAATAAGCTTATCAAAAAATTCATTTATTTTACAGGATTTTTAATCTTTAATTTTTTTATTGTTGCATTTATGGTTCAGAATTTTTAGCTTTATTCACAATTCCATTTCGTTATTCTCTGCTGTGCACTTTATCTATTAGCACCTTTATCATACTAGCCAGAGTTGTTCTAAGTTACATGTGTAATTCCAACATCTAGCTTTGATGTTCATCCTGCATCTCTAATGTTTGTGTTTATCTGTTTCTGTTTCTTGTTTATTATAGTAAGCCTGATAAATATTTCTTGGTAACTGAGCAAGATGTATTTAACTAGGTAAAAAATACTGCAGTGAACAGTTTTTTCAGCAGTGTGCTGGAAAGATGTAGGGGGAGAAGAATTCTGCTTTTCTATGATTGTCTCAGTCCTTCAGTGTGCTGATACCACTGTGTTGAGATTCTTTCTTTCTTTCTCTTTTTTTTTTTTTTTTTTTTTTTTTTTTTTTTTTTTTTTTTTTTTTTTTTTTTTTTTTTTTTTTTTTTTTTTTTTTTTTTTTTTTTTTTTTTTTTTTTGCATGACTGGGGTTTGAACTCATGACCTTGCACTTGCCAGGTAGGCATTTGTACCACGGAACTATCTCCCCAGCCCCTGTGGAGACATTTTTTAAAAGAATAAAATATACTCTTGTATTGCCAGAGGATTTTCTCCTCCTCTGCTGGAAGGAAAAAAAATATTCTGGCCAATATTTACTTCCACAAAACCCTTGGACAGCAAAACTCACAATGGCACGGACCCCCAAATGAAACCAACTTCTGGGGAAATTTAAGCCTCACACATTTCCAACATTAATTTCCAACTGTTCAACGTTTACCACTCTGCACTTGTTTTCAACAAGTGTCTGCTCTTACATATGTAGTTTTCTACTCCTACCTTTCTTTCTAACCCTGAGGGCAGTTTTCTCTGATCTCACTTCCATTATGGATAGTAGAAGAATTATTGATATTTTTTAGGGTATTTGAGTCTCTTACTTTTTTTTTTACATGTGGATGAAGAAACTGGAAGTTCTGTTGTTTTCAAGTCTCTCAGAAGAGCTAAGCCATGAAATCATGACCTGGATCAAATACAAATTTTAATATTGAAAAGAATCAAAATTGTACAGAATAATGTATTCTCTAACATTGGTAGAATATAATTATAAATGTATAATAGAAGGTTAGGGGGCTGGGAAGATAACTCAGTAGAATAAGCGCTTGCCTGAGCTCAGTCCCTGATACTACTAAAAAAAGAAGAAGAAGAAGAAGAAGAAGAAGAAGAAGAAGAAGAAGAAGAAGAAGAAGAAGAAGAAGAAGAAGAAGAAGAAGAAGAAGAAGAAGAAGAAGGTTTCTGGTTACCGGAAAAACAAAACATTTAAAAGTAGAATAGAATGTTCTAAATAATTCATGAATTAAAAAAAAAAAAGATGTCCTAGAGGAGGAAATCTCATTGAAGTGAATGAAAAAATAAAAATGTAGCAAAATTTATAGCACACATCTAAACTGGTAATCATACACTTAATACAGTAAATGTTCCTATTAGAAGTGAAGAAAATTATCAAATAATTATAGAACTTTGCATTTCAGGAACCTTGAAAAAGAAGAAAAACAACCTCTTTGGTGGACAACAAGAATAATAAACATAAAACATCAGGAAAGTAGAATATAAAAAGTATTATTCAATACCTGACCTACAAATGCCAATGAAATTTAAAAATCTCTGAAATAGAAAGGAAAGTCGCAAATTGCCAGTATTAGGAATAAAAGACAGGGTATTAATTCTATTTTTTATTAATTCTATTCTTAATAAACTTTGAAAGAAAAGGTATATCATGAACAACATTCAATAACAATTATGAAAATACTTGAAATGGATACTCACCACATTCTTTATATATAATAATATAATATAATATTATATTATATATATATATATATATATATATATATATATATATATATATATAATTACAACAGAGTTGTGATCAGTAGAAAATTGAACCAGTAAATTTAAGATTTCTTAAAATATACTTTTAAGCTTAGTTGGATCCACTAACAATTTCTACAAAAAATTGAAAGAATATAAAAAAAAAACATAAATTTTACACTACTTATAAGAAAACAAAATAGGAAACAATACCCTGTATGTTCTATGATTTTAGTCTTGCTGTGATACCAAAATCAGATGAATAAAATCCCAAACCAAAAACAACAAAGAAATATTTTCATATAGAACTATCTGTGTTTACTCATATATTTAGAAAGAGAATTAGTAATGTAAAGAGACATATGTTGCACCTTTACTGTGCCCAATGTGATAGGTTAATTTGACACTGAGAAACAACCACTTAGCTGACAGTATAGTGGAGCTTTGGATGTGGCTATGGATGGTTGTCATTTAATCCAACAAAATGAGCAGAGTAAACTCGCCCCTACGTGTGTGTATCACAATTCAACAGATTTGTATCTGGGGCAGAATGAAAGGGGAAAGCAGAAATTGTGAGGTTTTTAAAGAACTCTAGTCCCACCACTGTCTTTAAACAGCAGTCTCCATTTTATTCACCCTTCCAACACAGACTGCCACACATGATTTTACAGTGAGTTTAAGTGATCCTTTTTACAACGGTGAAAAGGAATTCCTTCTCACTAAATACTGAGCTGGATAGACATTAGTGTGCTAAATAAGTTCTAACGACTTCGATCTGTCTTGTACCTCAAAAGAAACACAGTGTGTTAAAGACATACTAGAAGTGTAAAATAACAAAATTGTGCATTAATGCAGGCATCTTAAACATGCTAGATTAAACCACTGATAAAAATGATAAATATGACCTCATAAAAATTTAAAACTTCTGTTCTGTGATTTTACCAAAGTGGTAGAAATACTTATAAAACAGTTATTGAACAAAAGGACTAGTATATATCATGTGCAAAGCACTCTCAAACTTACCAAGGTAATAAGAAACACTCAAATTAGGAAATAAGCAAAAGCCTGAATAATGATTTCACTTTGATATAGATGATCAGATAACAAATAGACATACAAGAGTTGATTAATTTTAACAAATTTAAACCCCATTAAAAATGGAGTTATTTAAAAACAACATTTAAAAACAGTAAACACAAAATGCTTAGGAAGAAATAGATCCCACATAAAATAAACAAGCTGTACAAAATGTTTAAAGCTATCCTATGAAAGATTTTGTAACTTCCTATAGAATGAAACATAGTTCCTAAAGAAGCCAAAATTGAACTCCAATACTTCTCCTACAAAAATGAAACCTTATTTTCCTACATAAAATTTTTATTATTAATGTTTCTAGCAATTTTATTGATAATAGTGAGAAATGAAAACACCATGATTCTTTCAGTGAGTGGCTAGGTAAATTGTGATATAATCACATTTTCAGCCCTGCAGAACAAAACTATTGGTTCATACAATAATGTGAATAAATCCGTACAAAATTTTGAGGTAAACAAAGTGGCAATACTAAAGTTTCCCTATTATATGGTATTTGTACAATGTAGGCTGAAAAATTAGAAACATGGAGAAAACAAAGTGATATTGAGGAGTTTTGGACATGTGAGTGTGGGTTCATCTACCAAACAACAAAAATGGCATCATCAATGTGGCAGGAATGTTGCATATTCTAACTATGTTGATATCAGCGTTATAGGATTTTTAAAGATTTGAAAGATGAGTATGGGATGTGGATCCATTGGAGGAGTCTGACGGAATGGTACAGTGGTTATCTATGTATTATTTTTATTTTTATTTATTTATTTATTTATTTTTTGCGGGACCGGGGTTTGAACTCACAACCTTGCACTTGTCAAGCAGGCACTTGTGCTGCAGAGCTATCTCCCCAGCCCCTATGTATTATTTTTATAAATGCATTCAATCTATAAATATCTTAAAGTGAACATTCTAGATATTATGATGTATTTACCCTGAAGAAAACTAACAACCTAATTCTTACTTATCACAGATTATTTAGGTATTAAAATTAATTGGGGTAAGGGACATAGCTCAGTAGAATAGGCGCCTGCCTTGTAAGCACAGTGTTCTGAGTTCAATCCCCAGTACTACAAAAAATAAAATAAAATAAAAGCAAAGTAAATAAATAAAAATATATTGATATGTAATATATTGCACAGATTTTAAGTATATATATATATATATATATATATATAGTTGAGATTTTGCTTAAGAAAAAAAAATATATATATAACCATGCATGGTTCAATATTTCCCTAACTTTCATAAATCACTCCGATATTTGTGTGATTAAAGTATTTTAAGGGATGGCTAGATGGCTCAGCGATCCAAAGCACCTGCTTACACAAGCTTAGGCAACCGCAGGGACCATGGTTCAATCCCTGGCACTACATGCTGTGCCAGCCCCACCCTCAAGGCACGCTGAACTGGCTTCAAAAAAGCAAGTATTTTAAATGTTAATGTTAAATGTTAATTATTAATTTTAGGAACAAAATGTAACTTGCTTGAACTAAATGTTTATATATCACTGTATATTATTTATTAGTCTTAAATAATCTTACCTAAACTTGATAACAATAAATTGTATGTAATATTGATGCCAATGTAAACTAACTCTATACAGATTCTCAACCAATGAAGATAAATAACACAAATAGACAGGAAGACTTTTGTACATTATACATGCATTCTAAATTGCTAGCAGTGATTAACTCTGAAACAACAGTCATAAGGTATATTTATCATGACAATGCAGTCTCAACATAGAAATGCATTTCGTTGTGCTCTAAAAGGCTTAATATTTCTTCTCTACTCAACTACATGCAGTTTTGTTATTAGTTCATACACATTTAGGAAGCTCTTTATGTGAAAATTATATTAGATCTAATTTTGAGAGAAAGATGATAATTTCATTTTTCATTTGCATTTTGCTGACTCAGACTGTCTCTGAATAAGTTTACACACTAATATAAAGACACAGAAAAGTTTCCTGAAAAAGCCAGGATACATATGGATACTATTGTTTTTTTCCAAAGCATAAAGACGATGCTTTCTAAAATACGGAGGAGGATTACATCACATCAATTTTCATATTTATTATGCCAAATTTAATGTAGCTTAACCTTAGTTTCCAAGTACTAATTTCCAAAAGAATAATTTTCTTACAAAAAAACTTTAGCTCTTGGAATTAGAGACAAAATTGAAAATTAATTATTCATTTCTGTAGTAGGTTTTGAAAGACTAGCACATTTGCCAGGAAATACACATTTTTATAAGAAGTGAACTCTTTTAAATGTATTAAAATTTTTACCTTCCACAGCAAACCAAAATCATGCAGAAAATGAGACCTCTGCTTGCCCAACTAGTCACAGGGAAGCCAAAATTGCTGTTGAGATACTTAAGTGATGTATCATTAATTGTATGGTTATCAGATGAAGAAGCTATCTGTCAAACTAAGTTGTTTCTTTTGCAAAACATTTGGTGTTTTCCATTTGCAAAATGAAAATAAAAAGGCTGGCCAGATAGCTCAGTGGACTGAAGTGCCTGCTTAGGCAGATTGCAGGGCTGGGGTTCAATCGTCGGCATGTCATGCCAGTCCTGTCCCAGGAGGGCCCAGAGATGGCGATGGAGAATGGGAGTGGTAGTGCACACCTGTAATCTCAGCTCTTGGGAGGCTGAAAAACAGGAAGGATCATTAGGAGTCAGATCTCTGCAGTGAGACCCTATTGACCCTGTACTAAATACATTTTAAAAAATCAAAACTGAAAACACTGAGACATTAAAATATGCAAACTGTATAAAAATGAACTTAGATGTTCCCATGTCTACTACAATCTGTGTATGCTAATTTTCCCAAATATAAATTTTTGAAACATTTGGCAATAAATATTAAGATACTATTAAATAATTAATAATAAGATAAGCGAATTTTTCTAAGAAACATGATATTGTATACTTGGCACAATTAGATAAAATCTTTGGGCCGGTGAGAAAGCTCAGTGGTCTAAAGCTCCTGCTTAGGCAAGCTTAGGCAACCACAAGGACTGCAGTTCAACACCTGGAGCTACATGCTGTGCCAGCCCCACCCCCAGGGCCGACTAAGGCTGCCAAAATAATAATAAAAAAGAAAGAAAATAAATTGTTAAAACCAATTAAAACAATCAACATTACAACTCAAACCCTCTGAGGAGGAAACAGAACTCAGTGATTTAATTACATAATCTACAATAAAAGATAAGTTAAAACCTGAAAAATTAAAGAATGAGATTTGGTACTGCAATATTAAGGCAATGTGTAACATGGAGAAGTAAAGACCAGGAAAGGGGAGTGAGTTCTGTAATTTAGATCATGAATGTCTCCCAAAAGCCCTGTGTTAAAGGCTTATTGGCCACGCTATTGCCTTTTTGGGAAGGTTGTGAAGCTATTAGGTAGGATGAAATTGGATCCTTGGGACATTCCCTTGAAGCTGTTATTGGGTTCCCAGGTATCTGCTCTTCTTTTTCCTCTCTAAAAACCATGGGGTGAACAGCCTCTTCTATCCAATGTTTCTGTTGAGATATATTTTGCTGCCCTGGTCTAAAGAAAAGGGGACAAGTGTTATGATTTATGTCTGGATTTCTGTATAAAGCCATATGCAATCATGGGGTGTGCTTTTTGGAGGTGGTTGAATCTAGAGTTGCGACTGATTCATTGTCTAGTGTTGGCATTATTGATGCGTGTGCTGTACCACCCTAGGGTGGGTAGCCTGCATCTAATATGAGAGGGGGAAACAATGTTCTCTCAACTCCTTCGTTTTTGCACTCCTTGCTTTGGCTTTCTTTCACCACCATGAACTGTTGTCACTCTGCAATGTGCTACCTTGCCTTAGACCCAACCTAACATGGACTGAAACCTCCACAAACCATGAACTAAACTGGTTTAACTTCCCTTAACCACCCAGCAGAAAAGTTTAACCATGAGGCATAAAACGTAAAGCTACATTAGTATGCTGAACTGTAAAAGGCTTAAATCAATAGCTTCAAACATTGGCAGTTTTGCCAACAATTTCTCTTAGTTCAATGAGAAAAATATTTGTATCAATAATGTTAGAAAAATTATCATTTCTACACACTGTCCTCTGTATAATTATTAGGAAGACAATAATATGCATTGTATCAATTATTGGGAATGTACTACTAATGTGTTTTGAAACTGCCACATTGTTATTTCTTATTAAAAGTAATAAAATATGAATCAAACAATCAACCAATCAATCAGTCAATCATTCCTTCCTTCTTTCATTCTCAGTATCAGGTATTTTGTCTCAGCAAAGAGAGAAAAGTAACCAAGACAACTAGTAACCACGGACTTTTAGTTCTAAAACCATGAGATAGCAAGTCTTCCTTTGTTTCTTCAGGTGCCTTGTCACAGGAGAAGGAAGCTAGTACAACCACTATACTTATAGAAACTTTGTATTTTTTAGAGCCTTCTCAAATTCCATGAACTAAATATTGACATGATCATACTGGTAGATTTCCCTTCATATATTGCCTGGAAGTGGAGTAGAAATCTGAGGGGGGAAAAATGCCAAACAAACAGTGGTACTAACAAATAACAAGAATGTATAGTGATAGCATCAATGACAATGAGAATCAGTAGGAGTACCTATTTTAGCAGTAGACAAGAGGTGAAAGAGAGATATTAAGATGTTGACAGCAAGGCGCTGGACTCAAGATGATCTTTCCAGTGGAATGTAGACTCAGGTTTTACTATCTTATTATTTGGTGTTCAAGTAAATCTTCTGTATGAATACTAGCATTGGTTAAAATTAGTGTCTGCATTAAGGCAATAGAAAAGGATAACATGGTGGCTACTTTTCTGACATCAAGGGATCTGCTTACCTACAATTATGCACAAGTGCCAATTCCTTCTGTAGAAACTGTCACACTGTGCTGCATGCATTAAGATTTAGTTTCCTATAAAATCTGTGTATCCATAAAAACTAGAACAAGAGTCCTGACCATACAGAAAATAAATCAGAAATGTAGGATAACAATAATTACTTTGATTAGAATTATTGTATTTAATATCTCAAAATACTAAAACAAATTATTTAGGAAAACATAACTTCATGATCAATAAATGTAGTGTCATGAGATAATAAGCACAATCTCCACATCAAGAGTCCAAACTGGGGGCTGGGGAAATAGCTCAGTAGGATAAGTGCTTGCCTGACAAGCCTAAGGGCCTGAGTTCAATCCCCCATCCCACAAAAAAAAAAAAAAAAAAAAAAAAAAAAAAAAAAAAAAAAAAAAAAAAAAAAAAAAAAAAAAAAAAAAAAAAAAAAAAAAAAAAAAAAAAAAAAAAGTCCTAACTGCACAGTGCATAGATCATATAATCTTTTCCTTAGTGTGACAAATAATGTGTATTACATATTTTTCATATTCTCATTATTTTTATGGAGTCTAACTTTCTCAGGCTCAGACATTGGCAAGCTTCTGCTTCTCCACTGAGCTCTACAGTAGTCTTCTCAGGATTTGAGTCAAATCACCTCAGATTTGACTCAGCTGACGCCACTCTGGTGCTGCTTCCCTTTTGCTCCTTCTGCTTGCACCATTTTTTTTACAATAGAATTTAACCCAGGCCCTTCACACTAAGCTACATCCCCAAACCAACTCTGCTTTCTTTTTTTGGGACAAAATCTTATCTAGTTGCTAAGTTACCTAAGCTAGGCTCAAATATGCAAATTCCTCTGAATCAGCCTCAAGGAGGGCTGAGATTACAGGCATATATCATAACTTCTAGGCCCTGCCCATCTTTTTAATCTGTATGTCCCTGCTATATTATTATTTATACATTTGCCTAGACTAACAAAGCCTCACTGAAATGTTGAAGAAGGTATCTCTTTCTTCTTTAACTGACTGTACTAAAAGACTAATCTTTATCTTTATTTTTATTATTTTTTTAAACTTATAGATTTTAATGAGAAAGAAATAATAATGAGACAGTTTCAAAACAGGTTAGGACAGCCACAATAATTAATATAATATATATTGTTGTTTTCATAATAGTTCTTCATTGTACATGATGCAGACATGATAAATTTTCTGAACACTATTAGTACAAATCTTTCTTCTCGTTGAAGTAAGTGTAAGTAGTTGTATGTAAGGCCGGTGAGATAGATTAGTGGTCTAAAGCACTTCCTTAGTAAAGCTTAGGCAACCCCAGGGACCCTGGTTAGATCTCCAGCACCCCATGCTGCACCAGCCCGACCCCCAGGGCTGGCTGAACCAGCCATTAAATAAATAAATAAATAAATAAATAAATAAATAAATAAATAAATGAAGTAGTTGTATGTAGAGATGTAGTAGTGGGTTACTGGCAGCTGAGCCACCCCCCCCCCAAATGCTTTTTTATTTTTTGACTAACGGCAAGATCATGTAGATTTTATTCAAGTTGGATTTTGCCATGTGAACCAACAGAAATTATATTGCATACGAAGGTACGTATGTGAACAGATGTATTGCTTGATATCACATAGCTCTTCATAATATAGTGTCAATTGTTTCTGCAGCTTTCTGTGCTTAAGCAGAAGGAAAGCCTCTGGAACTACAGTTTTGCATTAACGATCATAATGAACTTATCACATTAAACAGCAATCATAAGTCTGCTGATTACCATGCAAGAAAATTCCTTGCTATGCTGAAGGAATTAATATGCTTGTTTGCTTTCTAAAGAAAACATTTGGTATGCGTATAGTCTTTGAAAAGGTTCTACTTTACAGTACTATTTACCTATTGTGTTGATTCTCAGAGAATGCGATATGAATGGTGTTACAGAATAGCGTGCCATAGTACATCTGTTTTCTACATAGAGATGATTTGTGTCTCAGTAATTTGTCAAATTAGGGTGTGTGTGAAACTCTTCTTCAATTCTACTGCCCTTTCTACTACCACTTACCCAATGACCTACTCATGTATCCTTTTGTATTAGAAAACATCTTCATAAGTAGTCTACAATAATCCCACAAAGAAACTCAGCTTAGGTTTTCATCCAGGAGTCTGCTGTTTACTCATGAATGAGAACTCATTTTGCTATTTCTGCAATTTATTTGCTGCTGATTTCACATTTTACATTCAACCACAGATAACCTATTTCTTTTCACAGTTGAAAAAGTATGGTATCTTATATTATAAAAGGTGGAATAGACCTGAGTAAGAATAGTATTGACTTTACCATGAAACTTTCTCAGTCAGCATACTAGAAATAAAAAAAGACTAAAATTCCCAAAGTGCATATTTTAAAATATAATTTGTAGTGGCATATGCAATATGATATAGTTCATGATACCTTAATAGCTAAAGAAATAAATATTTGAAAATAAAACTAAGATATTCAACATGTACAACACTTGAAGCACAAAGCAAGTAAGAGTCTGCCAGTCCTTGCAGACAGAGGTGCGATTGTGAATGAACAGGAAGATCATAGATATGTGCTGAAGCCAAGATATACAAAGCATAAATTCTGGATAAAATTCTACTGCACACTCTGAAAATAAGTACAGCTTCACCTATGTCCCCTTACTGTAATTCTTCTACCCCCAAATGTTGGGTGATACTTCTGCCCATTTGATTTATTTAATCCCCATCCAGTAGGCCTCTAATCAAATAAAATGTAGGTGTAAGCATTGTATTCAACATAACCCTACCTAAAGGGTAATGAGGGTAATAATTGGTATTGAATTAACTTCAAAGTATAGGAAGAAATGCCTGTGTTGAAATATAATTATCTCTCTTAGCAAGAGTGTATAAGTATCATTGGTAGCAATTTTTAAACAGCTACAATTTTAGCTAAATATATCATCAGAAATCTCAGCCTCCAGTGACCACAGCTATTTTGTGGAATCAGATCAGCTCTTTTTTATGTGTGAGGAAGTATGGAAGTCAGTAAAATTTTACCACAGTGACCACTTAGATTTTAATTTAACCTATTTTAAGATTCTCTGAAAGTTTAATCTTCTCATCTCTGTCATTATGATGGATTTCTGTGCCATTGCTGCAGGGCAAAATCATTTGGAGGAGAACTCTGAAGTGCACACTAAGTACAGAACTACCTGGGCTCTGGCCTATTATCCCTGCCATGTGTATTCTTTTCAAGGATACAACAAATGCAATATTTCAAATCCCTCTAGCAACATCTACTGAAATCATAGTCTGGCATGCAGAATATCGTAGCTCTATGAATATTCATAGCAGCACACAGCCCATTATGATGCAGTGTACTGTGCAAACAGAGCTGCTTTGCTCCAGACTCACTAGGAGAGCAGAAGGTACTTGATCTAAGTGGTCCCAAAAGCAAAAGCTAGTTAGCAATTTCATAGTTAGAATATTATTCATCTCACTATTCACCTTTTAAAGGAAGTTCTCTGTGAAGGTATTGTTTCTCTTTATTTATCCTAACAATAAATTTTTTGAAGGCAAACAAAACCAAAAATAAGTTCTACAAAAATCAACTGCATTTTGTACTTTATTTTTATATTGTATTTACTTTTTCTGGGCAATTGCATGATGCATACTGAATGATTTTAAGGTAGGAAATGTGCAACCTGACAGCAATTCTATTTTTAACAATGAAATCCAATATTTTAGGGTAACCCAGTGTGGACAAATGATTAAACAAATAAGTAGCCAATTAGCTTTATACTTTGCATTCTTGTTTTTATTTGAAAAAAATTACTTCTGAACTTTTAGTGGAGGAAAAAATTAATTCTCAAGCCTAACCTTTACAAAGGAATATGATCAAGAAAATAAGAATATTTACCACAAATTGGGAAAAAAGAGTTACAAGACACAGCAACAAAGTACTGTCTTTCAAAGTATACAAATAACTTTTAAAACTCAAGAATAAGTAAAATAACAAAGTGATAAGGTATGAAATAAAAGACAGATAATAGGAAAAAAGATAAAGTTATTGTTATCCAGTATGGACAATGTATCTAGAAATATAACTTGGTAGAGTATAAATGTTTCCTATGCTTTGTATGTCTTTGGCATATGTCAAATTGTTAATATGTACATATGATAACTCATTTTATAATGACTTACAAGATACATGAATGAGTCAGATGATGTCAAAATAAAAGGGAGTGGAGGTAAGGAAGAAAGAAGAATGGAGATGTGTTATGTACATGTATCAATTCCTTAAAATGAGTGTAAGAATTATGCATTGCAAACTTGTAGAGTATTAATACTTAAAATTTAGAAAATGGACAAATGAATATTCTCTTCACTACAGAAGATTGACAGTTGAAAAGAAAGCTAATCAAAGAATGAATCATATGCTAGTAGCCCATAAATATAACAAAATATAACTAGATACCTATCACAATAGCCCAAGTCAAAAAATATTGGCAGCATTAAATTTTTTTTTTTTATGACAGCAAACAAATTATCCATATAAGCTAAAATGCAACATGGTACAACCACTTTTGAACAGTTCGGCAGTTTCATTTAAAACTAAAAATAATCTTAACCATATGAAGCAAGAATTTTGTTTTTTACTGTTCACCCAGATGAACTGAAAACTTTTGTCCACATAAATTCCTATACATAGACTTTTATATTAACTGCATTCATAATTGCTTAAATTTTAAATCAAGGTATTGTAAGCAAATGAGGAAGCTGTAGTGTATCCAGAAGATAGGTTATCACTCTGTATTTTTTTTAAAGAGCCACATGAGAAAAGAATAAATATACAAAGAAAGAAAGGATATATAAAATGCCAACTATATGCCATTGTGGGAAGGCAAAACTGCAAAAAGTTAAAGTCTTAGCAGTTGCCATAGGTTAAGAGGAAGGGATGAATGAATAGTAGCACATAGAGGACTTTTAGTATAGTGAAACTGCTTTATGTTGTGTTGTGAAGGTAGAAGTATGCTAATAGAAATGTACTTAAATCATTCGAACAAGAAGGAAAAGTTCAATTGTAAACAATGATGTAGGTATACTGAACTCTAGGATAATTTACTGTACTTAATACAAAACATTAATGTGAAATGTGACAGAAGTAGGCGAGGAAGCGGGGTATAAAAAAGTGCCACATTCTGTTCCATTGCTGTGAATTTCTACCTCACTTAAAATGAAATTGTGTATTAAATTAAAAACACATGGAACATGAAATGTTCTCATGAGTGATAAGTATAAAGTTTAAATTAAAGCTGAATAGCAATATGTTTCTAGGACATTTAACGATTTTTTTGTTTGTTTGTTTTGTTTTATTTTATTTCATCTTATTTTTTGAGACAGGTTCTCCCTACATATCCCAGGGTAACCTTGGACTCCTGGTGATCCTCATGCCTTAAGTCCTGAGTGATAGTATCACAATACTGTACCATCATGCCCTGGGAAGTATTTTATGTTTAAAGGGCATATGTGGACACTAAAAGTCCGTAGTGATCTGAATTGTGAGCATCTATGCATGGATCTCTGCTTAACATGGAGTTTATACTTTCCAATAAAATTTATTTAAAATAAACACAGCTCCCCTCTTGACCAATGCACCATTTAGGCTGGCTGCGTGACACCCAGTTTAAGCCTCAGCTCCCGCACTCACCCTGTCACCCTCCTGGACCTACGTGCCATTTCGAATGGCAGCGCGGTGCCTGGACCAAGCTTCAGCTCCCGGACTCACCCTGTCACCCCCACTCCCCCGCGCGAACTCCAGCCCAGACCCCGCTGCCATACTGACTGGGCCAACCAGCAGACTCAGCCCTGGTCCATGCACTGATTCATCAACAACCTGAGCTCAGATTTCACCCACCTTCCTGACCAGGGCTCACATCTGCCAGGTAAGAATTCTATCAGCTCAAATACATCCCCCAACTCGACAACTGCCCAAACCCCGACTACACCCATATTCTCCATATTGTCCACACAGCCACCCACCCTCCCCACATGGTCGACCACCATTACGACTCATGGGGCCTCGAGGTAGCCAGGCACCTGAGCTTCAACTCGCATCCACGCACTTCTGGAAGAGAGCAAACTTGATAGATCCAGATCCAAATTTCCATAGGTTCTACCTGTAAAGTTCACCAAGGTGCAGAGATCACTGCTATGAAAAAATGATAAAGATAAGGAGCAAGATCCAATCACAGATTCCGAGTCCACACAAAACAAATACAGGAAACGCCACCATGGAAAAAAGTGGGTATCATGCAGACAAAATGTCTGAATCACTGGCAGCTTAGGTTGATCACAGATAATATGTGAAGTAAAAAAATGTATGAAAAAATAGACTCTGAAGTAGAAAAACAACTGCAGAAATGTATAGAAGAAATGAGAGTAGAAATAACCTCTGAAGTTAAAAAAAAAAAAAAAAAAAAAAAAAAAAAAAAAAAAAAAAAAAAAAAAAAAAAAAAAAAAAAAAAAAAAAAAAAAAAAAAAAAAAAAAAAAAAAAAAAAAAAAAAAAAAAAAAAAAAAAAAAAAAAAAAAAAAAAAAACCTCTGTAAATCAATAGCTTCTAAAGGAGGGGAACAAGTACTAGAGAGAGGAAAGGATAACTATAATAAGAGACTACTAAAGAAGACATTGATAGAAAAAAATTACAGCACAATAGAAAAATGATGAATTCCTTGGCTGAGCAATATAGGAGAGAAATAGATAAAATGAAACATTTTCAAAGAGATATAAAAGAAAATAAAGTCTCAATCACAAGCTGGCAAAACTGTATAAAACAAAGTGAAGATGGAATCTCGGATCTTGAAGACACCAGTGCAGCTAGTGAAAAGGTAAGAAAGGATCTCTCTTTTTTTTTTTTTTTTTTTTTTTTGTCTTTTTGAGACAGGGTCTTGCTATGCAGTTCAGGCTGGCCTTGAGCTCACTTTTGTAGCTGAGGCTGGTCTCGAACTCGCACCAATCCTCCTGCCTCAGCCTCCGGAGTGCTGGGATTACAGGCGTGCGCCACCATGCCCGGCTAGAAAGGATCTCTTAAAATCAACTAGGAAGCAGGAAAAAATTATTCAACATCCTCAAGATGACGCCAAAATGAACAATGTGAGATTAATAGGAATCAACAAGAAAGAAGGAGTTAACAAAATGGTATAAAAAGAATATGGGCAGAAGTAATAGCAGAAAACTTCCCAAATATGAAGAAACAATCAGACATACAGTAACTGAATCATACAGAACCCAAATTAACATCAACCTGAATAAAAACACATCCAGACATATAATAGTCAAGATTCCGGATATTCAGCAGAGAATAGTACACTAAAAGCTGCTACAGAAAAAAAAAAAAAAAAAAAATAGATCATATTTAAAGGAAAACTCATCAGAATAACAGAAGCTTTCTCTTCAAAAACCTTGAAGTCAAAAAGAGCATACAGCAGAGTGTTTCAAGTCCTCCACGAAAACAAATTTCAGCCCAGACTGCTGTACCCAGCAAAATTCTCTTTCAAGTATGAGGGAGAAGTGAAATACTTCCATGACAAGGAACAACTAAAGAATTTCATGACGTCAAAGTCAACCCTACATAGTATACTAAAGAATATTTTAGAGAGGGACTAAAATGGCTCAAACTCAAGAAATGAGAACAGAAAGATCCCACCAAATAGGCTACTCAATTAAACACAGGAGAAAAAGAGGTAAACAATAGTAAGCAAACATCATGTCAAACATAAGTCAGCATATTTCAATTATAACTGTCAATGTAAATGCACTCAATTCTGCAATGAAAAGAAATAGGCGGAGTAGATAAGAAAGCAAAATCCAACAATATTCTGTATACAAGAAATACACTGAACTCATAAAAAAAACTGATAAGCTAAAACTGAAAGGATGGAAAACAATACTACATGCTCCAGCACCTCAAAAAAAGCGGGGGGTAGCAATCCTCTTTGCAGTCTAAACTTCAAACCAAGATTGATCAAAAGAAATAAAGAAGGCCACTACATATTGTTTAGGAGAAAACTACAAGATGAAGAGGTAATACTCGTAAATATGTATGCACTCAACACAGGGGCAGCAAGTTATATAAGGCAAACCTTAATGAACATGAAAAATCTAATATCCAATACTACAAACTTAACAGGAGACTTCAACAGCCCCTTATCCAAAACAGATATGTCAAGCAGAAAAAAAAAAAAATAGCAAAGAAGTAGTAGAGCTAAGCCAGAACTTGGAACAACTGAAATTAGTGGACATACACAGAGTGTTCCACCCAATAACTTCAGAATACATATTTTTTTCAGATGTACATGGGACATTTTCTAAAATAGACCACAAATTAGAAAACAGGTCATGCTTAAGTATATGCAAGAAAACAGAAATTATCCCATGCATATTATCTGGTCACAGTGCAAAGAAACTAGAAATAAATGACAAGAGAAACCACAAGAACTTCAGAAGTACATGGAAATTAAACAACACTCTTCTCAAGAACCAGTGGGTTACAGATGAAGCTAAACAAGAAATGAAACAATATCTTGAATTTAATGAAAATTCAAATACAACCTACTGGAATTTATGGAATGCAATGAAAGCATTTCTTAGACGGAAATTTATAGCTCTGAGCTCACACATCAAAAGAATAGAATGGGAACAAATAAATACTCTCCTGGAGCACCTTAATCGACTAGAAAGAGAAGAGCAAATAAAATCCAAAGCAAAATGACAGGAAGAAATTATAAAGGTTAGAGCAGAAATTAATTCAATTGAGACAAAGAAAACAATACAAAGAATTAATAAAACAAAAAGCTGGTTTTTTGGAAGATTAAATAAAATTGATAACCTCATGAAATAAATAAATAAATAAATAAATAAATAAATGAATAAATAAATAAATAAATAAATAAAATAGCTAGCCTCATGAAAAAGAGGAAAGAAAAGACTCAAATTCAAGCAATAAGGAATGAAAAGGGTGAAATTACTACAGGCACAGCAGAGATTCAGAGGATCATAAATAACTACTTTGAGAATCTTTACTCATACAGAATTGAAGACACAGATGAAATGGATAGATTCCTAGAAAAGTACAAGTTACCCAAACTCAATCAAGAAGATATGACAAGTCTCAAAAATCCAATAAAGCCAATGAAATATGAAATGTAATAAAAGCCTAACGACAAAGAAAAATCCGGTACCTGATGGATATTCCACTAAATTCTACAAGAAATTTATATATAAGACCTAATCCCAACACTCACACCCATAACCCCAGAAGTATTTACACCAACAATCCCAGCAGCGCTAACATCCATAATCCCAGCAGTGGATCAGGAATTAATCACAAACTTCATAAGTCTTCCCATAGCTGTATGAGGCATTGAAGGCACAACTAGATACAAACCATAACATTGTGCATGTAGTGTTAAGTAAAGATTCCACTTCATTTAGTCTTTTCCATGTATGATATAAGTTTCTCAGCACCAACTGTTGATAAAATTAATCTTTCTCAACAAAATTCCTATTTTAAACAGGAAATTCCATTAAAATAATAAATTACAAGTAGAAGAGTTTAATTCCGTGCAATATCATCTTTTATTGATGTATATGTCTGCGTTTATATTGTACATCACATCAGTTATTCTATTGTGGCTTCTTAGTATGCTTTAAATTTAGAAATTATGCATCCTCTAATTATGTATTCTCTAGTATAGTTTCTCCTTATGGAATTGTTTAGGATATTTAGGTTTCCTTGGGATTTCATGCGTAAGAAAGACATTTCTCAGTATACCTTTAAAATAGAGATAACATTTTTAACCTACTACAATTGGGCTGAATCTGTAGAGTGTGCAGTGTTACCATGTGGGCATTACCATATATTCCAGCTCATAAAAATGGGATATCTTCATACTTATCATTTTTCTCACTTGTTTCAAAAATGTTTTATAGTTTCATTGTACATATATTTCATTTTTGATTATATGTTATTACCCATGAAACCAATTTGGTCCTTAAAAGGTTTAAAAATTAAGGAAAACTAGACGTACTAAAAAAAAGCAGAGACAGAGTGAGACATGACCTCTTTGCTGAAGAGGCAGTGCCACCTCAAAATGGTATGTATCTTCATTTATATTTATCTAAATTTAAAAATGGGTAAAAGGCCTCACGTTGATGAAAGCTTAACATCTCAGTGTTGCTCTGAGAAAACTGAAAGTGAAACATTGTCAGAGCTGTCTGTGTTGTAGTTAACAGTGTGGATTACTAAGGCCTGATACCTGTTGCTGTCCCATGGAGCTAGGGTTCAACTAGTTAGCAAGTCCTGCCTCTGGCAGCCAGCAGCCCCATGACTGGCTTCACTTTAGTCTCAAGAATTTGTTCATCAGGCTTGCCTCTGGTGCTCCATGCTCTTGGGTTTGTCTTTCCTGTGGCCTCAAATGCATGATCAATCTCTAGTGCACCTGTTCTCATTGTTTAAATTAATGTCTACGTATTTTTGGATGTTGTTATATATGAAGCTTCTTAATATTAATTCAGATTATTTTTTCTTAATATAAAGAACAACTTTTTAATGTACTAACTTGTTTTCTGACACTCTACATATTAGGATTATTAGTCTTTTTTAAATTTCAAGTGGAAAATTACAATAAAACCAAGTTTCAAAACAGATAGTAGGGGGCTGGGGAGATAGCTCCATGGCACAAGTGCCTGCCTGGCAAGTACAAGGTCGTGAGTTCAAACCCCGATCCAGGAAAAAAAAAGTAGTAGGAGAGTTACGATAAATAATGCATTTCATATTGTCTTCAGAGCAGTTATTTGGAGAACAAGAAATAGGCATGGTATCTTATCCAAACAATATTAACATACACTTTTCTTTTCAGTGAACTGGGAAACTATCATAGAATATTTAGGGTATTCTGTAAATAAGATAATATCATATGTGAAGAAAGTTATTTTTCTTCTGTTTTGTAATTGGATTTTTTATTCATTGATTTTTTGACTAATTGGTCTAGCTGGATGTTCAATATTAATGGAGGAGAACTGTCAAAAGCAGGCATTCTTGCTTTATTCTCTAAGTTGGAAGAAAGGCTTTCAGCATTTGCCATTCAGTATGATGTCCAATAGGGACTTTTCACATGTAGTTTTACTATATGAGTATCAATTCCTTCTGCTAGTTTCCTGTGTTCTTCAATAATAAAAGGGTAAGTCGGGCTGTGGTGGTGCACGCCTGTAATCTCAGCAATTGGGAGGCTGAGGCAGGGGGATGGGTGTGAGTTTGAGACCAACCTAGGCTACAAAAAGGGAGCTCAAGACCAGCTTGAACTGCATAGCAAGACTCTGCCTCAAAAAGACAAAATAATAATGCTAATAATAATAATTAATAATAGGATAACAAACTCTGAAATATTTTTCTGTGTCTAACAATACAATCACACATGTTTGTATTCTTTCTATTAATTATAGCATTTTGAAATTCATACGCTGAAATGTCTTTGCATTCCAGGGAATAAATCTTACTTGATTATTATGAATAATTGTTAATAAACATCTTAAATATACTTCTGAATTTCTTCCTGTTATTTGTAGCTAATTTTTGCATTAGTGTGCACAAGGGAGAGCAGCTAATAGTTCTGTTTCTTGTGGAAATTTTACGCAGCTTCTGTACCAGGTAAATATACCCTCATAGCATCAATCCATGAGTTCTCTGTGCTCTTCATATATTTGAAAATGTTTGGGACACATTAATGTTAGATTTCTTCGAATGTATGAGATATACTGATGACCCATAAGATCCAAGGTTTCGTATGTATGTATGCATGTATGTGTGTATGTATGTATGTAGGTATTTATTTATTTATTTATTTATTTATTTATTTATTTATTTATTTATTTTAGGGAAGAGCCTACAGGGACAGGGTGTTCAGGGCCTCACTACTAGATTGGACTTGGAGTAATCCACCTGTTTACAGCCTCCCAAGAGCTGGGATTACGGACACATGCCATCACACCCAGTCTCAATTGCCATTTTGGTGTTCCCCAGGGTTGCTGCTGGCACAGCAGGTCTGGAGATCAAACCCTGGGCCCCTGCACCTGCTTTCAGGCACTTTAATCTGTTGAGCTATTTGCTTGGCCCCAAAGTTTCTCTTTTTTTGTTGGGTCAGTATATTAGATATGTTTGCTTCAGATTTAATTTCTTAGTCTGATTTGTGTCTGAAAGATTATATATTTTTTGAGGTTATGTAATGTGTTTATTTACATCTTACACTGTTCTCATGAACTTTCTATAGCTACAAATTAATGATCACTCTTTCAGGTCTCATGTCAGTAATCTGACCTTGTCCTTTCTTCCCACTTCATCTATCTCCATTTTACCTCTTTCACTGATTTAAAAAAAAAAAACAAACAAACATGTTTTGGTTTCACTGATAATCTCCAGTGAGGTTCTACTCTCTGCTATATATGTTCTTGCTATAATATTATTTTTTCCTCTCCTAGCTTTAAGTGTAGCTTGTATTTTCTATCATTTTGCAAGTTGTAATTTGGGCTTCTTGATTTAAAACTCTAATTTTATGTAAGCATTTATAGCTATAAAATTTCCACTTAGCATTGATTTTCCTACTATCCCATATTGCTTTTATTTTATCTAAGCATTTTTGTATTTTTCTTGTGATATCATCTTTCATCAGTTGGCTCCTAAAAATTTTGTTAATTTCAATTTGTTATTTTGCGGTTTTCCATTTAGCTTTGATTTTTACTTGATTTCAATCTCACTGAGATTGAAAAAAATTAGTATGATTTTAAATCTCTTAAAACACTTGAGATTTAATTTGTTAGAAATATGATTTACTGTGAAAGCACTAATGTGCTCTTGAAAAAATATGTATTTTGTTGTTGTTGGGGAAAGAATGTTCTAAGAGTCACTATGATTCTGGGTTGGTTTGTAGAGTTATCTAATCATCATTTGTTTATTCTATGTATTATTGTGAGATCTTGGATTATTCAGTTATTATTTTAACCCTCAATTATTTTGTTAGAATGATTATTCCTCTCTTTAATTCTCTCAACTTTTGTCTTACATGTAATTATTCAATGATTTTAGAAAGGTAAATGTTCATAATTGGCTTTATCCTCTTATATCTCTATTTCTTACCTCTGTCTAGATGTCCCACCAAATCCTCATGCACGCATAGGTGGAACTTTTCAGAGGTGACTGCACCTAGGGTGTGCTTATATAGATTAAAGGTGTTTCACAACTTAATTGTTTTCTCATCTTCTGGGTGTGGATAATGAAAGCCTCACCTTCGTGGTGAAGTGCACCAATCAGTAGGCTTGTAGCCTTTATGGAATATAAAGTGATAGAAAGAAGGTAGACTTGGCGCCTGCTGCAAGCCTCCTGGCTTGCTGTGGACTTTTTCTCCTCTGCCAGATCCCTATTCCATGCTGCACAGCCTTGAAGTCAGCCCTGTGGAATGCGATCCCTACGAACTGTGAACAGAAATAAACATTTTCTCCTTTAATTCATTGGTGTCACATACTTTGTCCCAACAATGAAGAAGCCACTAAGATACTCATTTTATCAATATACAATATCTTTCCTCATTTATCTATTTTTAAAAAATACTAGGTCAGCTATTATCATTGACTCCATCTACTATTCCACTTTGGTTTTCTTTTGCAGGCACTATCCTCTTCCTTTCACTTGTAAATCATTCGTGTGTTTCTTATAAAGCCATTCTAGCACCCCAAAACTAATACTAATTTTGAAACAGAAATTTCAACTGTATAAGACTTAGAAAAGGTGGCTGGTAAAAATTACTAATTGAATAACACTGACTCATCTCATTTCAGCAGAATAAAAATTAGCTTTATGAAGGATGCTATGTTTACATTTAAGCATTGTCAACATACATAACAATATTCATCATCTAACTTTAAGTGAGTATATATCTTCTCTTTTCTTTCTTTCATTTTTTTTCTTTTGTCAGCTGACCCCGCCCCGAGGACAGGACTGGGGTGGCATGTGCTGCTGGGGATGAAACTGCAATCTCCTGTGCCTTCCTCAGTTCACCTAAGGAGGTGCTTTAGGTCACTGACTATCTCACTGACCCACAATTATTGTATATCTATCTGTCTTTCTGTGTGTTTGTGTGTGTGCTTGTATGTTGGTATATAGTAGGATTATAAATGAAAATTTCGAATAGAAATTTATCTTCCATGATAAAGGGATTATGTTCCATGGCAGCATCATATTAACTGTTGCAATTAACTATTCTCTAAATACAGAACACAATTTCAGATCAAGGAGATAGTTCAGTGGTTTAAGCACCTGTCTGGAAACTCAAGAACTCAGATTCAATTCCTGATGTGGTAAGCTGTGCTGGCCCCGCACCAAACAGGACACAGAATACCAGGCATGGTGGTGCACACCTATGATCTCAGTGCTGGGGAAGCTGAGACAGGACAGTCTCCACAAGTCTGAGCTACATAGTGGGACCCTGTAACAAATAACTAACTAACTACCTAACTAAATAAATAAATACATACATAAATAAATAAATATTTTTCATGTATATAACTTCTCTTTATTTTCAGTTCACTGGGTATTAGGGACTCTGCAGCTTGTAGAGTGGCTCATTTGCTATTATAATTTTAAACTTCATTTATTTATGAATTTTTACTTTTTTATTACCTTTAATGAGAAATAACAATGTATAACAATATGGCAGTTTAAAAATACATTAGTAGTACGTTTCAATATTTGAGACAATGCATATCAATATTGAGACAATGCATTGTTCACCTATTAGTTGTACAGAGCACAGGGTGTAGATGTTATAATTTTTTGAATCATTATTGGTACAAAAAATTGCACATTGAACTAAACAAAAGTAGTTGTATACATAATCCAGTGTGCGATGACTGCAGTGGGCTATTGGTAAAACTGGAAATGTTGGAAGCTGTTGATTTAAGCCTTTTACAGCTCAACATTATAATCTAGCTTTATGTTATAGGACTTGTGGTTAAACTTTTCTGCTGGGGGGTTAAGAACAAGTTTAAGCAAGACCTATATTGCAGTACATGTAAATTTTGTGTCTCTCAAGGTCAGTAAAATCTGTTCAGAGTTTACCTTGGAACCATGTACAGTGCTTTGCAGAACTGTTGTCAGAGTCACAGCCATTGCTTGACCAGTTTGCTGTCTATGAAAGCCTGAGAGAATGTTTTCTCTCTAGGTGACTCTCCTTTGGCACACTATGTATCTTCAATCCCTTCCCTCTGTATCCCCATAATCTCCTTGAACAAAAAATTTGGGAAACTGCTGAATTATAGGATGTTACAGCACAGATTCGCTAATGTAATCAGACCTCACTGACCTTCAAGGGCTAGGGCCAAAATATTGGCAATAATTGTAGTTTTTTCTCTGATTTTTGGTCTGCAAACTTATATTCTTAACCTCCAGAAGAAAGCTTAGTGATACTATTAATCTGCAGCATAGGTACTTGAGCATGACATTACTGTCTGAGTATCAAACATCTTAGACTTTTTAAAAAAATTTTATTTATTTTATTTACTTTTTTTTCTTGTTTCAGAATCTTTATTTGTTTATTCACTCATTTTTATGGCCAGCTCAGCCCGCCCTGAGGGCAGGGCTGGCGCAGCATGTGGTGCTGGGGATGGAACCGCGGTCCCTGAAGCCACCCAAGCTTTCCCAAGCAGGCGCTTTAGACCACTGAGCCATCGTGCCAGGCCCCAAACATCTTAGACTTAACTTGGAATTGGTATTTTCTATCAATCGTTGATGTTCTAATAAATCTCTATAGAAGGTGATAAAAGCAATTACACATTTTTACACATTTAAAAATCTAAATATATACAAAATTGTAGCTGGTCAATCCTATGACATTTTTCTAGTCTGTTACTCTCATTTAATACACTTTTTCATTTTCTTGTAAGCCAACCATTTACTTGATAGAGAGTGAAGCAGTAACTGAAATTACATTAGAAACAGCACACATCTAAGAGATAAGAATGACAGGCATTACAAGCATAGTTTTACTGTAACACATTACTATTCTCAGTGTCAAAAATATTTCAGAGGTTCCTAGGACCATTATCTAATTCATCCTGTGTATCTACGTGCATGGTTATGGCCCTGCTATGCTTCCTAACTTTTCTGCTTGCAGTCACTTCATTGTTTAACTCTTAAGTACTTGATTTCCATTCAGCTATATTATGCCTCTCCATTTTTATTGATTCTTTTGAGTTCTTATAATAGGGAAACTATACAATATTTATACATGTAGGTCTGCTTTACTTCACTTATGAGTATATGTTCAAAATGTATCCATTTATATATGAATTCTTCTACTTCATCATTCTTTATAGCTGAGTAATACTCCATTGTATAAAAATACCACATATTTTTCAACAGTTCTTTACAGGATTGGCATTTTGGTTGTTTCCAAGTTTTGACTATTACAAATTGTGCTGCTATAAATATAGGTGCACAGATATCTCTATGGTATGATGTTTTCAGTTCTTCTGGGAAAATTCCCAGTTGGGGGATAGCTGGATTGAATGGGATTTCCAGCTCTAGTTTCCCAGGAGTCTCCTCACTGCTCTCCATAATGGTTGCACCATTATGCGTTCCCACCAACAGTGGAGAAGGACTCCTTTTTCCTCACAGCCTCTCCAGTATTTGTTGATTTCTTTATGAAAGCCATTATTTCTGGGGTGAGAATGCATCTAAGTGTTGTTTTAATTTGCATTTCACGAATGGCTTGTGAAGTGGAGCATTTCTTCATGTATTTGTAGGCTTACTGAATTTCTTTCTCTGAGAACAGACAGATGCCCACTTCTGGATTGGGTCTTTGAATTTTGGGAACCTAATGATTTTTAGGTTTGTAGGCATTATACATTCCAGATAGAAGACCTTTCCTTGAATACTTATGTTAAAATTTTTTTGAAATTTATAGGTGATCTTTTTCCTCTATTGACAATTTCTTCTGAGGTGCAAAAACTTCGTAGCCATAGGAGATCCCAGTCATTGATTCTTTCAATTGTTAAACGTGCATTTTGATTTTTGTCCATGAATTCTTTGCCTACTATAATGTTTTCAATATTTTCTCCCACTTTTTGTTTCAGGAGATTGAAAGTTTCTCTTTTAATATTTAGATGATTAGGGGCTGGGGAGATAGCTCCATGGCACAATGCCTGTGTGGCAAGTGTAAGGTCCTGAGTTTGAAGCCAAGTTACACACACACACACACACACACACACACACACACACACATACACACACACACACACACAAGATCATTAATCCATTTTGATTTTAGTTTAGTGCATGATGATAGACCTGGGTCAAGTTTTAGTTTTTGGCATTTGGATACTTAGTTTTTCCAGCATCATTTGTTAGGGGCGATCTTTCTTAGAGTACGCATGTTTGGCCCCTTTGTCAATGTAAGGTGGCTGAGTGTGGCATTTGCTTCTCCATTATCTAAAATATTCCATTTATCCTCATGTCTATTTCTTTTTCCAATACAATGCTGATTTTATCATGATAGCTTTATTGTATAACTTTAGGTCAGGAATTGTAATGCCTTCTGCCTTGTCTTTGTTGCCCAGGATTGTCTTTGCAATTCTAGGTCTTTTTTTGGTTCCAAATAAATTTTAGGAATGATTTCTCCAGGTTTGCGAGATATGTTGATAGTGTTTTCATACGTATTAACATTAAATCTGTATAACAATTTAGAGAGTATGGCCATCTTCACAATGTTGGTTCTTCCTATCCTTGAGCAGGGAATGTCTTTCCATTTCCTGAAATTTCTCTAGGATCACTTTTTTTTTCAGAGTATTGTAGTTTTTCTCTAATTTCTTTCAGTGTGTTTGCTATGTTTGTACAGGAATGCTATTGATTTTGGTATGTTGACTGTATCCTGCTGCACTACTGAATTTGTGATTTAATTCTAATATCTTCTTGGTGGAGTGTTTTGGATCTTCCAAGTAGATTATCATGTCATCTGCAAATAATGATAATTTAATTTCTTCTTTTCCTATTTTTATTCCTTTATTTCCTTCTCTTCTCTAATAGCTGTAGCTAATGATTCCAGAACTATATTGAATAGTAGTGGTGATAGAGCACATCCTTGCCTTGTACCAGATCTGAGAGTAAAAGGCTTCAGTTTTTCCCCATTTAGAATTATGTTAGCTGTTGCATTTTCATAGATGCCTTTTATCAGGTAGAGACAGAGGTCCTCTATTCCTACTTTCTATAAGACTCTGAACATGAATGAGTATTGGACTTTGTCAAAAGTCTTTTCTGCATCAACTCAGACTATCATGTGATTTTTGGCTTTGGATCTCTTGATATATTGTACCACATTTGTAGATTTGCATATATTGAACCATCCCAGCATCACTAAGAAGTATCTCACCTGGTCATGATGTATAATCTTCTTGATGATTTGCTGTATTCTATGGGTGAGGATTTTATGGAGGACTTTTGTGTCTATGTTCATGAGAGAAATTGGTCTGTAGTTTCCTTTTTAGTTGCATCTCTCTCTGGTTTTGGTATCAGTGTACTACTTGTATCTAGTAATGATTTTAGGTGGATGGTTTCCCTTTCAATTTCATTGAAGATTTTGAGATGTACTGGGATTATATCTTCTGTAAATTTTTTGTAGAATTCAGTGGTGAATCCATCAGGACCTGGACTTTTCTTTGTCAATAGGCTTTTCAATATATTTTGTATTTAGCGGGGTGTGGTGGCGCACGCCTGTAATCCCAGCACTCGGGAGGCTGAGGCAGGAGGATTGGTGCGAGTTCGAGACCAGCCTGGGCTACAAAAGTGAGCTCAGGACCAGCCTCAACTGCATAGCGAGAACCTGTCTCAAAAAGACAAATATATATATATATATATATATATATATATATATATATATATATATGTATATTGTATTTCTTTGGCTCTTGTTGGGTTACTAAGAGATCTTGCATCTTTCTGATACTGTTTGGCAATTTGTACCTTTCTAGGAACCTGACCATTTCTTCTGAATATTCAATTCTCTGAGAGTAAGGATTCACAAAGTAGGTATTAATGATCTTTGAATCTCCACTGGGTGTGTAGTAATTTCAGGCTTTTCATTTCTTATTGCTTGCATTTTAAGCCTTTCTTTCCTCTTTTTGATCAGACTAGCTAGGGGTTTATCAATTTTATTTAGTCTTTTAAAGAATCAGATTTTTGATTCATTAAGTCTTTGTATTCATTTCTTTGTCTCAATTGAATTAATTTCTGCTCTAATTTTCATAATTTCCTCCTGTCATTGGGCTTCTGATTTCGCTTCTTCTTCCTTTTCTAGTTGGTTTAGGTTCTGCATGATAGTATTTATTTGTTCCCATTCTGTTTTCTTAATGTGTGAGTTCAGTGGTTTAAATTTCCATCTAAGAACTGCTTTCATTGTATCTCATAAATTCCACTAAGGTTGTGTTTGAATTTTCATTAAATTCTGCATATTGTTTAATTTCACCTGTAACCCACTGGTTGCTGAGAAGGGTGCTGTTTAATTTCCATGTATTTCTAGGATTCTTGTTGTTTCTTTTGTCATTTATTTATAGTTTCTTTTCACTGTGATCAGATAATATGCATTGATTATGCATGACCTATGAATTAATATGTGGTCTATTTTGGAAAATGTACCATGTACAGCTCAAAAAATGTGCATTCAGAAGTGGTTGGGTGGATTACTCTCTGTATGTTCACCAAGTCCAGTTGATCCAAGTTCTGGTTCATTTGTGCACCTTCTTTGCCAATTTTTTATCTGCTTGACTATCTTTTTTGGGATAGAGGGCTGTTAAGATCTTCTGTTAAGATGGTGGTATTGGATACTAGATTTTTCATGTCCACTGAGATTTATCTTGTATATCTTGGTACTCCCGCATTGGGTGCATACATATTTATGAGTGTTACATCTCCATCTTGAATTTTTTTCCCCTAAGCAGTATGTAGTGGCCTTCTTTATTTCCTTTGTTCATCTGGGTTTGCAGTTTAGAATGTCTGCAAACAGGATTCCTTCCCCTGTTTTTTTTTTTTTGTTTGTTTGTTTTTTGAGGTGCTGGGGTATGAAATATGATTTTCCATTCTTTCTCTTTTAGCTTATGAGTTTCTTTATGAGTTAAATGTGTTGTATATGGCATAATATTGGATTTTGCTTTCTTATCTACTCTGCCAGTCTATTTCTTTTAGTTGGAAAATTGAGTCCATTTACAGTGATGATTATAATTGAAATGTATTGACTTATGATTGACATGACATTTACTTACTGCTGTTTTACCCCTTCTTCTCCTGTATTTAATTGGTTGCCATTTTTGGTAGGTTCTTTCTGTTCTCATTTGTGGATTTTGCATCATTTTCAGCCCTCTCTAAAATATTTTTTAGCTTTCTGTGCAAGATTAGCTTCGATATTATGAAATTCTTTAGTTGCTTCTTGTTATGGAAGTATTTCACTTCTCCCTCATACTTGAAGGAGAGTTTTGCAGCGTATAGTATTATGGGTTGGAATTTGTTTTCATGGAGAACTTGAAGCACTCTGCTGTATGCTCTTCTTGACTTCATGGTTTGTGAAGAGAAATCTGCCATTATTCTGGTGGGTTTTCCTTTAAATGTGATCTGTTTCTTTTTTCTAGAGGCTCTCAGGATATTATTCTTCTGCTGGATTTCTGGGATCTTGACTATTATATTTCTGGATGTGTTTTCCGTTGGGTTGATGCTATTTGGAGTTCCATATGCTTCAGTTATCTGAATTTGAGATTGTTTTCTTATGTTTGGGAAGTTTCCTGCCGTTACTTCTTCCCATATTCTTTTTATATCTGCTGTATTGACTACTTCTTTCTTGTTGATTCCTATTAATCTCACATTTTTTTTTTAGTTTTACATCATCTTGCAGATATTGAATTACTTTTTCCAAAAAGCTTTTTTTTTTTTTTTTTTTTTTTTTTTTTTTTTTTTTTTTTTTTTTTTTTTTTTTTTTTTTTTTTTTTTTTTTTTTTTTTTTTTTTTTTTTTTTTTTTTTTTTTTTTTTTTTTTTTTTTTTTTTTTTTTTTTTTTTTAAATTTTTTTTTTTTTTTTTTTTTTTTTTTTTTTGGCAAGACAATTTATTTTGGCTCATGGTTCATGGTTTCAGTGTAGGGTCTGCTGGCTAAGGTCAAAAACATCTCAGGGGAGGGAACCAGTGGAAAGCGACATCTGCTCAACCTGTTAGAGCCAGCAGGGGGTATTGGAGATAAGGATACACCATCAGGTTTGACCCACCCCCTCCAGCCAGGCCCCACCCCCCCAGAACCTTAGGCCTTGAGATCATCAATGGATCATCTTAGTTGTTTTTAAGACACCCTTTCTTACCTTTTTACTACCTGTGACTGTGTCTTCAAGATCTGAAACTTTATCCCCACTTTTGTTCATATGGTTTTGCCAGCTTGTGATTGAGATTTTATTTTCTCATATATTTCTTTGAAACTGTTTCATGTGGTCTATTTCTTTCTTACATTTCTGAATCAAAGATTCCATCATTTTTCTATTCTCCTCTAATTTTTATCAATGTTTTCTTTAGTAGCATTTAAGTTTTTCCTTAGAGTTATCTTTTCTTTCTCTATTTCAGAGATTATTTCTGCTCTGATCACCTCTCCACCCTTCTGCAGTTGTTCTCATACTTTAGATGCTATTAAAATAGAGATGCCTTTTTTTTTTTTACTTCAGAGGTTGTGGTCTGATTTCCTCTATATGTTTCTGCAGTTGTTTTTCCACTTCAGAGTCTATTAATTCAAGCATTTCCTTTTTTATCTCAGATGTTTTCTTTGATCTGAGTTCCTCTATACATTTCTCCACTTGTTTGTGTACCTCAGATGCTATGAATTCAGAGATTTCAGCTGCCTGATTCCCTTTTTCTATAGTGGTGCTGTCTCTTGTATTTGTTCTGGGTGGACTCCGAACCTGAGATTGCATCTTGCTCCTTCTCTTTGTCATTTTTTAAGAACTCTGCACTTTATGAAGTTATGTTGTTAGTGCCTGTCAAAATTTGAGTTGGGATCCATCAGTCTTGATCCCTTCCAGACGTGCCTTGCTTGATTTGGCTGCTTTGCTCAGCTTCTTTTTGCTGCAACTGGGCACAGGCCCAGATCTTCAGTGTGGGCAGGCAGGGTCATAGTTTTGGTGGTTGGCAGCATTGGGGCACCAGCCAGAGGACAGTTCCTACCAGGGCACAGGCCAGAGTTGGTCAGTGTGGGCAGGTGGGGGCCATGTTCCTGCGGCTGGAAGTGTGGGGGCACATGCCGGCAGAGACATACGGGGCACAGGCGTGGGTAGGTCAGCGAGAGCTGTCAGGGGACGTGTTCTGGTGGCTGGTGGAGCAGAAATGAACACAGGTGACAGAATCTGCCTAGGCACAGGCCCGATCAGTTAGCATGGGTGGGCAGGGTCTGAGTTCTGGTGGCTGGTGGCACAGAGGGCGCATGCCGGCAGAGAAGTCCTCAATACAGGCATGGGCTGGTCAATGTAGGCAAATAACTAATGTTTTTTTTTTTTAAATAAATAAAGATATTTTACACTCAGTGTTAAAAAGTATTGATAATTTGTTAAACATTCCAGAGAAATAGCAAATTACTTTTAACTTATGCTATTATTATATTGACTCACATATTGGTGTTTAAGCAACTAAATCATTATCCAAATTTACACTCTTCTTGCAAGTGATTAATAGGTTTCGTACCCTGTGTACTACTAAATTTACAGTCACATAGAAACACGTAGTTGGGTCCACATACACAAGCTCATGTGATTACAGAAACCAATGCTATATGAATTGGTTCTTGTTGCTTGATACCTGAAGCACATTTTGCAACATTATTTTTCCCTAGTGCTTATGTATAGTTTTACTAAATAGAGAATTACAAGAGCTAATTTTATAGTAGAAAATATAAACTAAGTTATAAAACTATATCTTTAAATTTAAAATATATATCCATTAGAAAGAAAAATGTACTTTTCTAAATTATGTATCGCAGATAGTCTCATACAGAGAACTTTTAAACTATTTTCAGGAGCTAAAATACTTCCATTTACAGTTAGATTTTGATTTATACTGAAAATCAATTACTTGTCCTTGGCAAAACCTCAGTTATATCCAAATGATTTTTGTGACTAATGAGAAATTGAATTTTTTTAAAGTCACAGAGAGTTTTAATCTTGCAAGTGTGTAACTGCAAAAGTGTGAGATAAATTTGAAAAGGTCAAATCCACCATAACTAAAGCTGCTCTTCAGACTACTCTTTATGTAGTTGCAGCAAGAAACAATCTATGCTGAATGTCAGAAGAGTAACATATTCAGATACACATTCATCCTTTCCAGTGAAATATATTTTGGTGTTGTTTCAGAAAATGAAACATCTCAAATTATGCAAGTACATTTGCTTAAAGCTCTAAAGTTTATAATGCAAATTGAAGGGTTGAAATAACACTGTGATATTAATAAACAACATATTTATTTTGCAAGTCTTGTACAGACATATCTACATTTACCATCTTTGATAAAAGATACATTTTACATTTTTTTGAAAAAGACATACAAAATTAGTATCAGGATAAAATTACAACAGGTAATTATTAGATGTACAAGAAATTAAGCTAATAAAGAACAGCAAACATTATTAAGTTAAATCTTCATATAATTCAATTCTGTTGTCAGTTAACCAAATCATATCCCTATTGTCTCAATTTCTCTTTAATCATTGGTGGGACAAATACTGACCACCTAAAATGAAGGAAGGAAAGGTTTATTCAGTTTACAGTTACTGTAGGTTTCAGTCCATACTCAGCTGGCTTCAAGACAGAGTGGCAGAGGGCAGAGAGTAGCAGTTCACGGTGGTGGGACAGCAACAATCACAACAGGCCAAAAACAGTAACAGAGAGGCGTTTGTATGTGTATCTCTCTTATATTACATCAGGCCCTCTGTCTCAGGCTATCCTCCTTTGATCACACCCATAATCCCAGCAGTAGTCTGACCCAGTCCTTGGGTCTCCCATAATCCCAATGGATCATGAGTTAATTTCAAACTCTAGAAGTCCCCACTCCATGACTATATGAGGCTTTGGGAGGACAACTAAACACAAACCATAACAACTATGAATGACTTATTTTCATCACAATGATTGTTTTTAGAAGAAAAAATTTTATCTTTAATATTAAACTTTTTGTAGTGTCTCACAATAAAGGTTTTCTTTTAATTTATTTCATGTCTTCACTGGCTGACTTCTGACTTTATAAGATCTATCAATCTGTTTATAGGTATATATTGTCCTGTACTTATAGGAGATTCAATTTTTCTACCTTTCTAAAAACTAATCTAACCTTTCAGGATCTTAACAATCACAGAATTGCATATTCAGTTCGTATTAAGAAAGCAAAAGAAAAATTCCAGATGGATATGAACAACATACATTGCAGATACTCACATGGACTATAAAATTTTATATATAAGCTGAGTTAGTTACTATAAAAAAAAGAAATATCTCTCTCAATGTCCTTAAGTGGTATTCCTGAAGTTACCAGCATGTGGAACACTTGAAATAATAAAAAACTGAGACCTTCTCTTGCTGAGAAGCTTTTGCAAGTCAAACGAAATTGCTCACAGAGTGAAAAGACAACCTACAAATATTGAACAATATTTAACTAATAAGTATTCAGACAAAGGTCTTCTATCTAGATTTTATGAACAAACTAAAAAACATTAGTGTCACAGATTCAAAGACCCAATCTAGAAATGGGCATCTGAGATAAACACACCTTTCTCAGAAGAAGAAATACTAGAAGGTAATAAATACATGAAGAAATGCTCCACATTGCTACCCATTTATCAAATACAAATTAAAAGAACACTTACATACCATCTCACTCCAGAACGAATGGCTACCATAAAAAAATAAATAATAATAATAAAAAAAAAAAACAACCAACAGTAAGCGTTGGACAGGCTGTAGGTGAAACAGAAGCCTTCTCCACTGCTGGTGAGAATGCAGATGAGTGCAACCATTACGGAAATCAGTGTGGAGACTCCTTAAAAATTAGGACTGGACATCCCATTCAATCCAGCTATCCTCCTACTGGGAATTTTCCCAGAAGAACTGAAAAGATCCTATCACAGTGATCTTTGCGCTTCTATGTTTATAGTGTTACATTTGTGGTAGCCAAATACTGGAAACAACCCAAATGTGCCTTACCTGAAGAATGGTTGAAAAAGATGTGATGTTTCTATAGAATGGAATATTATTCAGCTATAAAGAATGATAAACTTGAAGCCTTCATGTATACGTGGGTGTATCTTGAACATATACTCATAAGTGAAATAAACCAGACCTACATGTGTAGATATCATACAATCTGCCGAGTGTAAGAATTCAAAAGAAGAAATAAAGATGGAAAGGCATAACACAGCTAAATGGTAATCAAGAACTTACTTAAGGTTTAAACAAAAAACAGACAGCAGGGGCTGGGGAGATAGCTCAGTAGAATAAGCACTTTTCTGGCAAGCGCAAGGGCCTGAGTTCAATCCCCAGTTCAAAAAAAAAATGAACTGAATTACAGAGAATAATGATCTCTCCCTATGATATGAGAGATTAGTAAATAATTCCATTGTTAAGATCTTCGCTGTGTCTGGAGGCTTTGGTATGTAGAACTGACCATGCTCAGAGAAATGTGGCTGCCACAATGGAGAGGATATAGACGAAAACTAACCTACGTGTGTGTGAAAAGTAGGAAGCTCTTGTGCTGACATGTAGGACGCAGGAGGAAAACTTGAAGAGAGTGGTGTGGGTACTGTTCTTCCCAGTTACAAATGAGAGTGCAGCCTTACTGTATAAGATAGTTTTTTTTTTTAAGCTTTTATCTATGTGTTTGTCTGTCTATTTATTTGGTATAGGTCTCGCTATGCAGCTCAGACTCATAGTGTATCAGCCTCAACAGCGCTGGAATTACAGGCAAGTGCCACTATGCCAAGATTCTGTTGCCAGCTCAGCCTGCGATAGGGGTTGGGCTGGCACGACATGTACTAGGGATTGAACCTCAGTCCCTATGCTTGACTAAACTTGCCCAAGCAGGTGCTTTAGTCCACTAAGCTATCTCGCCAACCCTCAATGAACACTTTTGAATATGTCACACATGTCTTTAAAAAATGGTCATTTTTATTCTTTGGAGAGAGTTTCTAGTAAAGCTAATGTCTTATTGGATGGTGATATCTTTTAGAATTTCTATTCAATTACTGACATTACTAGTGGGTTTGTTGATACAATAGGAAGAATTTTAAAACGTTTACTAAAGTTGTGCATTTGTTTATATTTCTATTTCAGTAAGTTTGACTCTGTATATTATTGGTTTATTCACTCTTATGAATCAGGTTTTGTTGATGGATCAGTTCCTTGTCATGTTACACCATCTCCTGGCACAAGTATTTTTTTTTTTCATTACTATCATGACTACTCTTGTGATATTAATATATAGATTCTGGTTATCCTTAGTTTAGTAATTTCATTATCAATCTTTTCAAGATATGTTCTTTCATATTGAATTGTGGTTATAATGATAGTTATAATGAGTCTCTTATACTATAAAATTAGATCAACTTTAGTAATCCAACTGAGAAACATCTCTTATTTAGCCTTTTATATTTAATATAATTTTCTACATACTGGAAGTTAAACTTGCATTTTAGTGTTTGTTAAGTATTTTCAAGTTGTTGTTTCTTTATATCTTACTTTCTCTGGATTACATGAACACTTTTAGTTCTGAATTAAACATAGTACCTCTAGATATTGTATAAAAATATAATACGTATACTTAATGGTTGATCTAGGGTTATTTTAATACACATACTTAACTCATCACAATCAGTATCAATTTATTTTGCTTCTTGACATGTGTCACTGTTTTGGTATCTTTACCTTATGTACATGATATAAAAATTATATAAAATATTACTATTTCATGCATTGAGAACAACTTTTGAGTGTTTGTTTGAAACTCATTATCAAAAACAGGGAACAAAATTCAGCATAACCTACAATATGTACCTTTCAGCTGTACCAGAATACTTCTCTTCAGAAATAGCATATTTTATCCATTTCTTTCTTGCCTTACTTTGTTAAAATTTATGTAAGCATTTTCATTTATTATTTAATTTTATTAATTTTAATAAAAAACAAGACAATTTCAAAACACATTAGGACTGCACAATAATTAATACAATGATTATTGTTGTCTCGATAGTAGTTGTTCAGAGTATAAAATTCAGACAAGATAACTTTTCTGAATAAATTAGTACAAATACTTCTTCTCATTGAACTAAGGGAAAGTAGTTGTATGTATAGTCCAACAGCCCATAATAGTAGTGGGTTATCAGCGGAACTGGCAATGTCTGGAGCTGTTGGCTTGAGCATTTTACAGCCTAGCATACTAATCTGGCTTTACTTTTGATACATCATGGTTAAAATTTTCTGCTGAAAATTAACTTTGATTAAGACCAAGTTAAACCAACATCTATACAACAAAAATGTAACTTTTGCATCTAACGACATCAGTCAAATCCCCTCAGGATTCTCCCTGAAACCATGTACAGCATTTTGTAGAACTTTTGTCAGTGTCACCCTTCTGGGTGAGCCACTGCCATTGCTGGACAAGTTTGCTCTCTGTGAAAGTCTGGAAAATATTTTCTCTCTAGGTTACTCTCCATAGGCACTATACATCCTCAATCCCTTTCCTTTGTGGTCCCACAATGTTCTTGGACAGAAAATTTGGGACACCACTGAGTTACAGGATGTTACAATACATGTTCTCTTATGTCCTAACTTCTCATTGACCTAGCAGGTCTAGGGCCAAAATATTGGCTTCTTTGTAGCCTTTCTTTTTCGCTACTTTTTTGATCTGCAAACTTAACTTGTTAATCTTCCAGAAGAGAGGATTAATGATACTATTACTCTATAACATGAGTACTTGAGGTTAACATCACTGTCTTTCTGAATATCAAATGCCTTAGACTTAACATGGAACTGGTATTTTCCATTAATCATTGATATTCCAGTAAATACCTATAGAATATGATAAAAAATAACTACAAATTTTACACAGAAATTTAGAAATCTAACCATATATAAAATAGTAATGGGTCAATGCTATGACATTTTTTCTTATGTCTTATTCTCTTTTATTACCTTTATTTTTTTAAACAAACATTTACCTGAGAGAGAGTATAGCAACAATTGATATGACATTAGAAACAGCACACATCTTAAAAGACCAAAATGACAGGCAATTCAAGTATGGTTTTAGTATTACACATTGCTATCCTCTGTGTCAAAAACCTGTTGGAGATTCTTAGGACCATTGTTTAATTCATCCTGTATATAAGTACATGGTTTTACCTCTGCCATGTTTCCTAACTTTTCTGCTTGCTGTCTGTTTTTTTTTTTTAATCCTTAAGTTCTTGATTACCATTTAGCTGTGTTATATCCTTCTATTTTTATTTCCTTTTTTGAGTTCATACACTAGGGAGACGATATGATATTTATACATGTAGGCCTGTTTTATTACATTTATGAGTATACGTTCAAGATATATGCACTTATATATGAAGACTTCGAATTTATCATTCTTTATAGCTTTGGAGGTCTGGTTCATTCCATTATATAAGAACACCATATGTTTTTCAACTTTTCTTCAGGTGATAGGCATTTTTGTTTTTTCTAAGATTTGGCTTACACACATTTGGCTGCTATAAACATAGGAACACAGACATCACTATAAAATGATGCTTTCAATCATTTTGGGCAAATTCCCAGTAGGTGGATAGCTAGATTGAATGGGATTTCTAGTCCTAGGTTTTAAGGAGTCTCCACACTGATTTCCATAATAGTTTCACCAGTCTGCATTCCCACCAACTGTGAGGGAGTGTTCCTTTTCCCCACAGCCTCTCCAACATTTATTGTTGGTTGATTTTTTTTTAATGATAGCCATTCTTTTTGGAGTGAGATGGTAGGTAAGTGTTGTTTTAATTTGCATTTCATGGGTGGCTAGTGCTGTGGAGCATTTCTTCATTATCTATTAGCTTCCAGTATTTCTTCCTCTGAGAAGTGTGTGTTCATCTCAGATGCCCATTTTTGAACTGGGCCTTTGAAGTTTGGGGCCCTACTGGAATTAATACACAAATTGAGTAGCAATGCAGGATACAAAGTAAATAGCCAAATGTCAGTAGCATTTCTCCACAAAGATAACAAATACACTCATAAAGAAATTAGAGAAACACTACCTTTTACAATCGCACCACAGAAAATGAAATACCTAGGAATTAAACTAACTAAAAAGTAAAAGATATATTCAGTGAAAACTACAATACTCTGAAAATAACAGATCACAGAGAATTTCATAAAATGTAAAAATATTCCCTGCTCACAGATAGGAAGAACCAAAACTGTGAACATGGTCAAACTCCCAAAATTATTACACAGATTTAATGCAATCCTTATCAAAATACCATCAACATATCACACAGACCTAGAGAAATCATTCCTAAAATATATTTGGAACCAGAAAAGACCTAGAATAGCAAAGACAACCCTGTGCAACAAAGTTAAGGCAGGATACATTACAGTTCCTGACTTAAAATTATAATACAAAGGTACAGTGATAGAATCAGCATGATATTGGCAAAAGAAAAGATAACTGAGGATCAAAGCAATAGATTAGAAGATGCAGAAGCAAATACGAGCACACTCAGCCACCTTATCATCGACAAAGGGGTCAAACATGCTTATTGGAAGAAAGATAGACTCTTTAACAAATGGTGCTGGAAAAACTGGATCTATACATGCCAGAAACTAACACTTGACCCATGTCTATCACCATGCACTAAACTAAAGTCAAAATGGATTAGAGATCTAAATATTAAAAGAGAAACACTACATCCTCAAGACAAATTGGAGGAAATCTTGAAAACAGTGGGGTAGGCAAACAGTTTGTGGACAAAAATCAAAATGGATGTGTAACACTTGAAAGAATTAACAATTTGGACCGCCTCTCTTTGAAAAGCTTTTGCATGTCAAAAGAAATTACCAATACAGTGAAAATAGAACCTGCAAATTTCAAAAAAATGTTAAATAGTAAGTATTCAGACAAAAGTCTTCTATGTATAATTTATAAAGAACAAAGCAACATTAGGGCCCCCAAAATTCGCTCACCTTTTTTCATTTTTTAAAGACAATAAATATATGAGAAATGATGAGAATTTCAATAAACATGACAGGAATTCATCAATAGTCATTGTATTGCATAACTCTGTCTTCAATTAGTTGTGTAGATTATCCAATATAAGCATGTAACTTGGATTAGGAGAAAAATAAAGAGAAAAAAATCAGCAGTACAACTATCCAAGCTATCTTGTGTATATACCTATTCATTATTTCCAGTGTTTCTCTTCTCCCTTTTGTGTTCCAATTTTTCCTGTACCTTGAAGTTTCTTCCCCTTTCACACTATCTACTGTGCCTTTCAGATCCTATTTACTCTTTGAGGTTATTACACAAGAGACAACACAATGTTTACACATGTAAGTCTGATTTATTTCACTAAATATATTTTATATATTTACCCTTTATGATATTAATGGGTAAACTAGGCATTGGATAGCATTATTCAATTTGGACTTTTAGAAATTCAACACAAAATTATAACTAGCAGATTTTAACCATGATGCTGGTATTTATACTATCTCTATTCTATGTATTATTGCAAAGATGAATCCTAATCCTATTATCATATATAAACAAGTCTAAATACCATTATGGTTATCATTCTGTGCAACACTCTACACTTACCTAGACAGTTATATTTTTTTAAAAAATGCGATTCCTTCTGCATTTCTGAGTGAAGAGTCTTTGTCTTTTTTCATAAAGATTTATTTTCAAGTTATATTCCGCCAAGAATATTACAGAACGAGTCACTCATTCTAGGAAACATATATATTCTCTATAAATTTGGGAATTATTTTCATATGCTATGGAACTCATCGATTTCAGTTGAAATGACTCATCATTTTTTTCTCTGTAAACAATTATTTATATATTCTTTTACTTGTTCAACTGGTTAATTTATCAACATTTAATAATATGTAAAGATATAAATTACTATTTTATTTGTATCCATATCTTTGCCACATTTTATTTTACATATCAAAATTGATATATGTGAGTTTTACTTATATAGATTAATTAGGTATATTCCTACAGAAAGTAATTACATTTTATTGACATAGTTTAGCTTGTACAGGTTTTAATCCACATCCGATATTCAGTCCTATTTTGCAGTATTTTCACTGCAATGAAAATTTTCTTTTCCATCTTAAGTAATTTTATATTTTTGCTATTTAAATTTTCAAATTTCCTCTCATTCTTTTTATTTTACAACTTACAGTCAACACATTGTTGATCATATTTTTATTGACCACTTTTTGTATTAGAAGTCATATTTTCAAATTATCACTGATTCTTTTTATTTTGTAACCCATAATCAAAACATTGTTGATTTGACGTTTTTTATTGACCAGTTTATATGTTTGAAATTATAAAACATGTAGTTCTATCTTCTATATATTTTATCCATATTGCTTTTGCCTCTTCATTGCCTTCAAATTCATAACTGTTTTGGATTTTTTTCTAGAGTTTGTTTTCTCTAAGGTTAAACAATCTAATTCTTGTATATTAACTGTTTCATTAGAAAGCTATTAAATGTTTCACTGGCTTGTTCATATCTCTAGGCAATTCTGGTAGATTTCCTATGAGTAATTGTTCTCACATTGTACATGCCCCACACCATGAGTCTCATGGTGAGCCTTCTAGATCCCATCTTCTTCTGAGTCAGACAGGCTAACCCCAGCAAACTGTACTCAGCAAGCAGTCCAAATGATTGTAGTACCAACTAACTCTCCAAAAGGCACTAAGATAAACTTCTCTCTCATATGCCAGTATGACTACAGATGATTTGCACATTCTCCAACTTGATTTCTCAGTATTTTCTTTCTCATTAATGAGAAGCAGAAGAGATCAACTACCACCCAAATCACCTACACTTAGCATGTATGTACATAGGTTCATGTCACCCTTCATCTTGTTAATAACTCCTAGTTAAAATAAATCCTTCCATTGTGTATTAGATCACAGCCCTCTTACTCAACAAAGCTCTTGAGGGTCTCCTCATTATCGTTTATTGTATTATTTCATTGATATCATAATCTCAAATCCAGTGAAACAAACAAGCAAGGACAACCAGTTCTGTTCTCTCAACTTAAAGTCAAATCAGTTTCCTGATCCACACCCTATTTCAAGCAACTTAATACTTTCTTTCCCTATACAGGTGATATCATTGCCAGAATTCCTTTTTCTCTCTCTCATAAATGTCTCCTTTCCCTTCTCTATTGGTATTCCATGGAATTTGGCCTGCCTTATCTATTGAGAAGGAGAACATCGAGGGTTTTTCTGTTGCTTATTCAACAGTTCATTTCTGGTTATTGTTGAAACTAACAATAAAAGTTCATACACGCTCATCACTTTCATTGAAATAACCATTTATTTGACCTCAAGGAAACCATGATTCCAGTTTTCCTGCTCGGCCCAATGTCCTTTGGGGCCAACTTCACATCTCCGTGTCCTTTAAGCTTAGTGTTTTCTGGGGCTCAAGGCTCAGATCATTACTTTTTTCTTGCCAGGACCTCTGTTCTAGCAATCTTCTCTACTCTCTGAATATGGAAAATGTGCTAAGAATCTCTATCTCTGACACTACTGTGCATGTCTGCTCTCAACTTTTGTCAACTTCATAGAAATGTCCTATAAGCTCCTCAACATCAGTGTGCCAAAAATTATCTCCAAAAAAGCATCATTTTTTCTTAATCTTACTTTTTACCGTTATCCATCAACAAGATTCTGTCAAATATATTTAAAGACTATATTATGAGGAAATAATTTTTATAATTAATGCCTATTAACTTATCTCTTTATTCTCTTCTTTGTCCATTAATAGCAAAGTGTGAAGAAGCAGTTACCATGAAAATGTCACCTGTCTTTGTTCTCCAATGTCACCCCATCCTGTCTATGTGGAAGTCAAGTTCATGAGAATACCTGCATGATCTGAGCCCTGATTTTTTGTTACTTAACGTCTTCATGTTTAGTTTTTACTAACTTTCCTTTAGCAATGCTGGCTTCTTCCCACTCAGGGGTTGGACATGTTCCTATCTCATTTCTTTTCTTAATGTTCCTTTTGTACAGAGTTCAGGTCGCCAAGGTTGGTTGGTATACTGCTCACTTCATGTGTTGTAATTCTTTCATCCTGTGTCCTTTCTTAGTAGAACATGCTTTGGTCAAGAGGTATATTTGTTGCTTAGGACCCCAATCAAGAGCCAAAATATCTTCTAATGGACTTCCTTTCTTCAGAATTTTAATAGGAGGTGTTCATTGTTAAGTCTTTTCACCATTTTCCTTGCCAATGGGCAGGCAATACATCTTGGACCACAAAAAGTGACACCAGAGGCCAAAGAATATCTCACAGAAAAATGAAATAATAAAATAGAATATTTTTTGTTATTTTTTTGTTTTTCTTTTATCAAAAATTCTGTTAAAATGATGAGGAGGAACTAAAGACATTTGAATGTTGTCTACCCAATAGAAATTATTGTAAAACCAAAGAAGAAATATAGACACACTGCACCTGGGACCTCAGAGAATAACACTTAAGAAGACTTCAGCATATTAATCTTGTTTTTCACTTTATTACATGAACTATGCATCCTTATTTTCATAGGATGTATGAATTAGTTTCTCCAAACCTTCAAACAATGTGCATTGGTAAACTTAAAGCTTTTTCAATTGCGTTTTTTGTTGTTGTTTTAAAAACATATTATTTTAGAAACAATATCTTTCTAGTACAACTACTACAAATTACACAGAAGTTGGTCAAATGGTTGTAAAATTTTAGAATACATTGAGTTAAATAGTTTTAATAAAATTGTATTTTATTCATGTCAAGTGATACTTCTATTGCTCACATTAAAAAAATAAAAAACATATCATTCACTACTTAAATAAATATACTTTTATAGACTTAAACATACTTAGGATTTTAAAGTTTAGAAATATAATTAATTGATACAGCAGGGAGCCAGGATTTTTACTTTATAAACATTCTCAGTCTGTGCAAGAGAAGGGCATGGACATTGTGTGAAATCTACACCCCCATTCTCAGTATAGGTTGTTTATATGTAAGAAGGGGAGAGAGGCTGGTTAGAAGCTACAGCTGCTGCCCTTCCCTTTCTCTTTGCTGTTTTCTGCTGCAATGTATTGCTGCCCTCTGCCATGTGCCACTCTGCCTGGGGCTTAGCCAAACATGAGTTGAAACCTCCACAAACTGTGACCTAAATAAACCTTACCTTCCTTAATTTTGCGTGTTGGAGATTTTGTCCCAGCAAGGAGTGAAAGTAACCAAGACAACGTCATTAATAATTAATGTAGTATAAATGGTTTTTCCGATATGCTATCATAAAGTTTCTATATTTAATAGAATATTTTTTGAATCAGTTATTCTTTCAAGGATTTCAGTTGGTCAACCCTTACAATTTGAAATGAATTTGTTTGTGATTTCATTTTTTTAATTTGTTAGCTCATGCTAAATAAATACTATTAAAGGTTAATGACTTCTGGGATCCTATTTGCAAGTAAAAAACAAAAGTGAGTCAAAATTACCGAAGTTAATAAAGATGCTCTCAAATTCTGGGCATAAACGCTATAGATATTTCTCCTACTTTTGCTTCCAAAAGATGTGATGAGTTCAAATTTATTTGGGCTTACTCACCTGCTGCACAATCATTAATCTTTTTTAATACACATAAGCATCTTTCTTAATATATATTAGCCTAATAGGCTCCAAATCTTTAAAGATTACCATTTTCCACCAGACAATTTCTACTTCCCCAATTTCTTTGAACAGTCACACTTCAAAATTTGCTCAACATATTATGATAACTTATAATCAGGTTGTACTATTTGATGGGATGAAAATTACACTCAGAACTATGATATTTACAAAATGAACTGATATTTGTGATAGCTATAAGGAAAACTATATTGAAATAAAGGACACAAGTCTCTTTTCTTTCTGCTCAAATTCAAATTTAAACACAAGAAAGGTTTGACCCATAATATCTGAAAGCTTTATTATTAGTGATTAAATGGGCCACTGACAGGTTAATTTGATTTTTTGGTTGTACTTGCAGGACCTTGCACTTGCCAGGCAAGTGCTTATTCTACTGAGCTAGCTCCAAAACCCCCTCAATATTTTTCATTAAATACTGAAATGTGTAAATTTTTGCCACATTTAGAAATTTATTAATATTGAAATTTTAACACAGATGTTACAAATATGGAGTGACACATAACTGTATGTGTTTTATATTAAATAAATCAAAGTTAACAACTTTGAAAACTTACAATGGCAATCTCAGAAAAACAGACTTAAATGTTAAAACAAGGAATATCAATATGATTGTTTATCTCACAACTGATGTATTTTATATTTTATCAGTTTAGAAACAATACAAAGGAAGTCAAGTTATTGTAAAAGGAAAATAATTGAGCAAATTCTTAGGCAGTGTGTTTAGATATAAGATTTAAATACTGCAGTATATTTGCTTAGAAAATAGACATTTATATTAAAAATTATAAGCTTTTTAGCAATTAAATAAACAATGTAACTTTTCAAGATCAGGCAGCATTAACAGATGTGACTAATTTATGATTCCTATCAGTAATAACAATGGAACCAATGGAAGACAAAAGTCTTTCAGACAGTGAAATTCTTTTGTCAATATTTTATTTTTTGTTTGAAAACATTTGAGTTTTTGACAAAGTATATGGCAACCATAAATTAAAGGGGAGATTTCATTTGGCTCATGTTTAAGGAGAGACAGGCTACATCCAGGGAACCTTAAAACAGAAACGTCATGACAGAAGCGCATGTCAAAGCAAATCTTCTTAGTTCATGATGGCCACTTAGAAGCAAAGCAACACATCTGTCACAGAGAGATGCAGGCCTGGAATCAGAGAGCTCCAAAAGCCCACCTTCATAACACACAGGGCAGACCTAGAAGTGTGTTCCACAAGCCCAGGGAGCTGTCAAGTCAATGAAGTTGCAGCCCCATGTAGTGTGTATTCAGTAAAAGAAACATTTTCTTCCAGAAAAAAATCTATGGAGACTTTTGATGGGCAAGGGAGTGAAGAGATGGTAATTTTTAATAATATTTCTGCAATTGGCAGGATGTCTCCTTGCCAAAAGAGACTATGACAAAGCATACACCCACAGTTCTGCCCATGAGAATAATGAATTCTGAGGAGTGTTTAATAGAATGAGGAAGTATACCTCAAAGAGAAGCTTCACAAGTGACCAACCTCCAGTAGAAAAATTGAAAGTAAACAAGGATATTATAATTAAATTTTTAAATACCCATGATTCCATCTAATTCTTCTGAATGAAAATGTAGCTGAATTAGTTACAATTTAGGAATTAAAGAAAAATTTAAGAGAAAAGATCAAATATAATATAAAATTATTGGAAAGTTAAAGGGTGTTTTATTTTTTTAATTTTGTAAGTATTTATTTATTTATTTATTTATTTATTTATTTATTTATTTGGTATAGGGTCTTGCTACACAGCCTAAACTCCAATGATCTTTCTATCTCAGCCTCACTAGCACTAGAATTACAGGTGTGTGTCACCACGACTGGATTTAGGGGTCAGCATGGCATACAATAATGAGATCGAACTCACATCCTTGTCCTTTCTAGTCAGGCACTTAGCCTATTACCTCAGTCAACAATCCCGCTTTTTTTTCACCCCCGGCTTAGCCTGCCCTGGGGGTGTGGCTGGCACAGCATATGGTGCCGAGGAGGGAACTGTGGTCCCCAGAGATGCCCAAGCTTACAGAAGCAGGTGCTTTAGACCACTGAACCATGTTGCTGGCCCAGACAACACAGTTTTTTAAGCAAGACATTGTGGTCCAGGGGAACACAATCCCATATCAACTTTCCCAGAATTTCAAGACTGTTGCATGTATAGGGCTCACATTCTGATTCATAAAGAAAAAAAAAAAGTTACCCTCTAATAACATCTGCCCATGTAAGCACAGTCTGAAAGCAATTTGTCATGTTTCTTACAAAACGAAAAGTTTATAAATGGTAAATAATTTTATAAACAGTTCAATTTGTTGGAAAAATGGAGGATTATATGAAAATACAATTTTAAAATATAATGTAGGGCAGCATAGATAGCATGTGACATTTTCAGGATTATAAAACCTTTATCAACATGGCAATAACACAGCTATTATAACTAAATCTTATCCTGTTAGTGCTTTATTTAGTATAATAGGTATTTTACTAATACAGAAACTGGAATAAGCCCAAATAATGTGAATAACATGAATTCCAGGGGGATAGAAATTGACATAGTATGGAAGACACCGCATTGTTTCTTAGTATAACTAGGTGGAAGCTGAATAATCAATTGTACCTATAAAAAACAAGGAACCACAGTGGTGACACGTGTGGAGATCTCCAACTAAATCATAAATTGATTGCTGTCAATATGACACTTGCATGTTCTGTTGATGCATTTCCTTTGCGTTCACTATTTCGCATACAATATATACATTTTACTTATTATGGTTCTTGTCTATTGCCCCCTCCCTAAGCTTCATATACTAATGAGGTGGCTTGTATAGTTTGCGACTAAATTTTTACCAAGTTCAAGAATTATGAGTGGGAGCGCTATGCCTGCCCAAGGGTCAGTAATTTGCATTACAATTTAATGACAAGAGACGCTTATGAGCAGCTGCGGGCGTTGCCTTTCCCTTTGCTCTTTGCTGTTTTCTGCCACCAGGAGCTGCTGCTTTCTGCGATTTTTCACTCTGCATTGGAGCCAACTGAGTATGGACTGAAGCTTCCACTAACTGTGAGCAAAATAAACCTTTCCTTTCTTAATTTTGGATGCTATTTTGTCCCAGCAATGAGAGAAGAGTAATCAAGGCAATATTTAACACTTAAATTAAAATATTCACAACTGACTAACTTTAAGAGTTTTTTTTTTTTTAATTGCCTACTTTGGGGCTCTTCAATTTTTATTGCAAATAAAGCTCTTCTATAAAGTCTGTTAAAGATTTTTTCTAGTATTTTCTATAGCATTTGTACTTATACAAAAATGAGAATGTATATTGCTAGAAAATACTGCTAGTAATTGTTATTACCAGGGCTACATAGGAAACTGATCAAATTCTCATTATTCTTTTCACAAAGTGTTCTCCCCCGGAAGGGGCAGTTTAGGACTTCTTAGCTCTCAGATTTGGTGGCTTTGTACTGTTTTGATCAGTAATTTGCTTTACTGGTTCACAAAATAGCATTGTGATCCAAATTTAGCAGAAGTTTTAATACTAGGTACTGTTTCAATGAGAACACTTCTTCCAAATTGAACGTGGAACTTACTTTGATTAACACAGTGTTGTGTTAGTACAAAATTCCTTTCAACTACCAAAATAAAATAAACATTAACAAACCAGTAGTTAATAAATCATTACACACACAAAATTCAATTAATTGATTCCTACATACTAGATTACTAAAATAACTATAAATTTGAGTGTGTGTCTATGTCTTTTTTTAAAATTTACTCAATTATTTTATAATGGAATTTAGCCTTTAAGGATATATCTGTAAGGATTTGTCTAACTAATGAAAGTGTCAATGATTTAGCCAGCTTCCTTCAATAGTGTTTCAGGAAATGCCTTGTAAAAAATGTACATCGGTCTCAGCATTAAATTTTTATTAAAATATACACTGAATCAAACATATCCACATGAAATTAATTCTTTGTATTAAAAAAGTACTGAGGCATAAAATACTTTTATATCTCTCCTCCTAAAGTTATTTATTTATTTATTTATTTATTTATTATTGGCAATGGACTATGTGAAAGAGAAAAACTTGCTTATTTCTTGATTGGTTTTGTAATAACTAGATTTGGGTCTGCTCAGTGCTGTCTATTAAGAATCAACTGAGAGACTCCATTCACTGTTTAGAGATCAAATATTTAGGACTTTGGATGGGAAGAATAAGGACACTGTAGAAGTTGTTCTCGGGAAAGAAGCCAAAAAGTTTTCAGGAGATGAATATATAGCCTGAAAACCTGGATTAGTATTGTGATATTCATTTTACTTCATGATTGGCTAAAATGAAAACAAAAAGACCCTTCCTGTGGTGTAATGTAGTATTTCGCTACCACTAGAAATGTAATAGTAACTGAGGCATCAATTTGATGCTAAGGCTATCATGGTGTTAACAACAAAGAGATAAAATGTCACAGTGGAGTGACTGGTTATACATGGACCAATTATTGGAACTAGTTTTCATTACTTAGTTGTTAGAAAATTATTGAAGATTTTCAATTTCATTTTCTAATATATAAAGTAGAATTAAAAACATGTGCTTTAGCTTAAACACTACTAAGTAAATGTACCCATGTTGATAAGCTGTGTCTAACTGCTGCTTAATTTATAGAGGTACTTTCAATTTATTTTATATTAATATATTATATGAATATCAGTAATGTATTTAACTGTCACTTCTCAAAACTAGTACTTGACCTGAAGTCATATTGAAATGCTAATTTCATTTCATTTCTTTTATCTATTACACCATGCCCAAGGGAAAAGACTAGTGAAATATTTCAAATAAGCACCATGTAAGGACTGGTGAGATAGTTCAGTAGTCTAAGCACCTATTTAAGCAAGCATACAGACCAGAGTTCAATCCCCAGCACCATCTGTCGTAGCTCCCCCACCCCTCTCCCTCTGGATACATTGAGCTGGCCACCAAGACTGGGTGTGGTGGTACATGCCTGTAATGCCAGTGGTGGGGAGGCTAAAAACAGGAGGATCACTATGCATCTGAGCTGGATAGTGCGATCCTGCTCTAAATACCATAAGCACCATGCAACTTATATTGTCTTTTCCTTATTTCTCAAGAAAAAACTGACTTAATAATTATATTTTTATATGCTCTGCAACCATAAACATGACAAATAGTAAAGAGAAAACCTTTGTGTCTAAGATAAATAGAATTCCATACCCACTGCTTGTGTCAGTTCTGTGCCAAGACCTGAAATTCATGAAGCCAGAAAAAGAAACCGGAACATTAGGCCTCATTTAGTTTTGAATATGTCCAAAGCATCTAATGATGTCAGCATACACTCACTTAACATTTATGTCCTGCTGTATTGTGGCCTTGCATGCTACCATATACTTTTGTGTAAGTTGTAATATTTATGGAAAAGTGATATACAAGATTAGATCAAAATATATGGTAGGTATAAATTTTCAAAAAAGACAGTACAAGAAACATTGCCTCTAGTTCCCTTCAGAAGAATTCTCCTGTGTCTTCTAAGCTGTCCTATTAGTCCTCAGAGGCTTTTTGTTTTTTGCTATGTGTGCACCAGTACTATTCTGTCTTTATATACTACCACAGGCTAGTTTTATGTGCAGACCCTTGTTTGTAGCAGCACAATTTGTAGTGGATAAATCTTGGAAAGAGCTCAAATACCCATCAACTGATAAATGGATAAAGAAGATTTTTGATACAATAGAGTATTACTTAGTCATAAAGAAAAATAAACTCAAGACATTTCTAGGTGAACTGATGAACTTTGAGACTATACTATTAAGTGAAGCAAAGCAAGCACACATGTGTATATATATCATATTATTTCTGTGATATGAGAGGCCAAAAGTATAAATAAAGGTAAAACTATGTGCTAGATATTATAAAATAGGGAGAACATGTTGAAATGAGAAGAGGAATGAGGGATGGTGGAGAGAAAAAGGAGAATGCAAAGAATGAGAAAAGTAGCAAAATGGCAACAATGCTTTTGTGAACAAGAAGACGGTTGAAAAGAGCACAGGAGGATGAGCAGGAAGAATTAAGAATGAATGTCACTGAAATACAAATTCCCTTTCAAGAATGTGATCACTGTGTATATTTAAAATCTACCAATAAAGAAAGGAAATCAAGAAGTGTTAGACACATGTATCAGCTTCCAACAGAAAATGTTGATAAAAATAAAAACTGGAGCAAAACCAAACCAAAACAAAACAAAAGAACAGTTGCATATGTGATTCAGAAGCTTTGTGGATGCTCTACATAAAATCCCTATCATTGTATAAATATTGCCAAACTTGTAAATCATGACATTTACAAGTATTGGAATATCTTGCATTGGAATCATCTTGGACAGGGCATTAATTCTTGATACATTCAATGAAACATTAAATTTCTTTTATAAGCATAGTGATATTCAAACATAAGTTCAGTGTGATATGTGGGTGTAATTATTTTTAAAAATATTTATCTAATTCAAATAAGAGATTGTGAAAAAAATGTCTATATTACTTTTCTTTTGATTCTTTTTATACCTTAGAGTATGGTACAATATCTGTTGCTTCATTCTGTGTATTATTAATGTATGGCTACTATATTCTTCTTTACTTTTTTTACAATATTGTCTAATTTTTATTTTTCAAAGAACTTTATTTTCATTAATTTGAGCTCCTACAGTAGCTCAATAACTATGTTTCCGTGGGCCTCCAGTAACAACAAATTGTGTGTAGCAATTACCTATAATGCCATAAGATTTCCAATTCTTTGCTCTTTTCCTTCCCTCAGTACAACAAAATCAGAGTATTCTTGTGTGTGTGTCTCAAAGTCTTAATGCATGTTTTTATTTTATTGGTAGTAAGTAGCTCTGGTTCTTATTTTGAAAGAACTTGTCTTTGCTTAATGATATTCTATCATCTTGCTGTAGACGGCTCTTACAACTTCAACTTACTGAGTATACTCTGCTATCAATATTGCTCTGTTTCATTGTCAGATCTTTCCATATTGGCTTAGTGTTTCATGGATGTTATACATTGTTTCTAATTTCATCTTGCTCTGTGTTCTTTTGAAGCTCAATGACACTCTTTGTAATCACTCCTTCAAGTCCCTTATCAGAAAGTTCATCATTTTTGTTCTCATTAGAATTTGTAGTTACAGTTATTGTGTTCTTTGGGAAGTTCAGATTTTGCTTTTCATAGTTCCTATTGCCTTCCACTGAGATTTGCATATCTGGTGGATCAATTGCCCATGCTACTCTTTTACACCAAATGAGTTTCTGCTAAAGATATGTCCCAAGTATCAGTTTAGGTTCAGCACTGGCTTTAATTCTGGGTTGTCTCCCTAATGATCCTCTGGCTGCAATCAGAAACTCTGAGTGTCATCTGTAAGCGTGGGGCAGCAGCCCAACCTGCCTGGAGTCACTTGAGGATGAGGAAGTCTAGTGGTCCAGATGGCAGTGCTGCAAGTGGTGCCAGCGGGGAGATCACTCTGACAATGAGAGTGGTAGTATCAGCAGCATGCAGTCATTTAACTCTTGATTGAAGTGACAGTTCTGAGTGTCCAATGAGTATCCACTGACAACTCTTTTCCTAATTTTTAAAATTTGCTGTCATTCTCCTCTATAAGACATTTAATTATGTCTTTTTCTCAACATGTTCAAGTGAAATTTCCATTTCTTTGTTCAGTGTTCTATAATATTATCTGACCAAAGTTTGTAGTTGGATTTCGAGAAGCACAGAAAAGTGCTTGTATCTTTCTGTAAGGGGAAATCTATTTGATAATGTTTTTATCATACTCCTAATATAAGTTCTCTTGTTTGTCTAGTGAGCAACAAACTTTGAAAGTAATGTGTTGGACCTGGTGGCTATAGTTCTTTTCCCTGACCAATAGGGCATCAGCTGTCAAGCTTTTACTTCAGATAGTTTAGAAAATCAATTACCAATCTAAGAAGATCTTTGACTCAGCAATCTGGATAGAGGTTTCGTTCTTTCAAACTTTTATTTACTAATTTATTCATTTGTATGGATGAAGAGACAGACAGACAGACAGACAGACAGACAGATAGACAGGGCAGACAGATTTAACTCATCAAATAACGATAGTTTCATCGTTAGATACATGCAACCTAAAAATGCATTGTATTCGTTTCCTATTGCTTCAGACAGCTATGTTTGTCATTCTGTGTTTCTGAAATACTGTCATACACTGAAAAATAAAGCAGTGTGTTCTTTTCTTGATGTTAGTAACTAACTTTTTGATTTGTAAAAAAGCACAGAATTCTTTTAAAATCTTACTTCTCATTAGGTAATTGTTTTCATCTTCTAGTACATGTCAAATGTATACCTGTCAATTAAGAGGTATGAAGATAATAACATTTTATTGTAGAAGTAAATATCATGTCTTAAGAAAAAATGATGAACTTCTCTGAATTGTTTTGGTTCAGTCTCCTGCTGTTTCTATTAATTTGCGCTTAGCCCCATTAATATGTGCTTTTTTGTATGGCTCCTTCATGACAGCAAAAAATGATTAATGTATTAAAATGAATGTACTCCATTAGTGGACTTTTGCGGTTAAGAGATATTGTCTTCTAATTAGTGCCATTCTGGAACTAGTTGAGTCGTTGTTGAATTATTATCAATTGTAACAGTAGCAGAAGTTTTTTACAAAGTCTGGCACAAGCCACTCAGGCATAAAATGTAAAATAATATAAATCGTATAAAATACTGCAGAAATCATTGACCTACAGTACTGAAGTATCAACTTACTCAGAAGAAAAATAGGTGCAACATATCTTGCTAGCCTCTGATTACTGATTCTTTGAGCCAGAACACAGCCAAGTTAGAAGAGGTAGAAGTCATGAACCAATTAAAAGAAAAGAGAACAAAGCTTTAGTATCCTTTTCCATCTTTTATGATTTAAATATTTTCTGTAGAATACTTTGGGTATACATTCCAAAATTGTTTTGATAACTGATAGAAACACTGATACATGAACATACTGAGATAATGATTTTCATTCTGTCATATGTAAGGGAATTAACATTTCCATTACTATAAAATTGAACAATTTTAATTTCTCATACATGAAGCTGTGCATTTCATTGGTTGATCTTTCTTTTTCTGTATTTGGTACACGGTTTATAAACTCTACAGGGTCTCACTACACAAATCAGACTCGTAGTGACCATCCTGTGTTCAGTCTCCCAACGCTGGGATTACAGGTGCTCACCGCCACGCCCAGTCTTAGTCACCGTCGCAGCACACCTGGCCTGCTGCACTCCGCCTAAGTGGGTGCTTTAGTCCGCTGAACTCTCTGGCTGGCCCTATTGGTCGATATTTCAAAGAAATTTTATCAGAAGTCTTAAATTTCTCATATGATTTCTTGTAATCTTGCTTTTACCTTGGGTATACTTTAGTGTAGTTGTCCTAATAAATATATTTTGGGTAGTCTCAGTATTCTGATAGTGCTAAATGCATAGCACACCCTTTCCTGATTTATAAACTTATTTCTTCTCCAGTTTATTTTTTCTCTTTTTTTTTTTCTCCACGGTTTATGATCTTACACTAAAATAGAATTTATCTGTGAAATATTCAAGCAATCTACACAAAACTAAGCATGTAACAACTTATACTACATGATCCTCTTTAATTTAAAAGATATTAGTACATAAATGTTTACAATAAAGATTGTTCCAGCCAGGCGTGGTGGCGCACGCCTGTAATCCCAGCACTGGGAGGCTGAGGCAGGAGGATCGGTGAGAGTTCGAGACCAGCCTGGGCTACCAAAGTGAGCTCAAGGCCAGTCTGAACTGCACAGTGAGACCCTGTCTCAAAAAGCCAAAAAAAAAAAAAAAAAAAAGATTGTTAACCAGCTATTTACTAGGCAAAAACTACAGTGCGCTACTGACTTACACTAAGGACTATTTGGAATGTTGTTGCTTGTTTCACTTATCTTAGGTATTTTGCAGTTTCCTTCTTAATGTGAAATGGCCCTTGGCTTCACTGTCCGTGTGTAGCTTTTAGGGTCTGGGTACTAAGAGAAGCTCCGACCCACTACCGCAGGGGAACCTGACTCTTTCTTCTCAGCACATACAATCGTAGATTTAAAGAAAAAGGTGTTAGTATGCAGCAGAGTTTAATGAATATGTAATTGTTCATACTTATTGTAGAGTAAGTTTTTTCATGCTGTATAGCCAGTTGTTAATCTTTAGAATAATCATCTGCATGACTTTCAGCAGCCTTAAATAATGCCATGCTGATATCTATTGCCATGCTCTTGGCAGAGGCAGCATTAAGGTACATGTGGTTATATGAACTTAAATTGATCATTAGAATTAAACAAAATTTGGAAAATTCAGTTAATCCGCCATGATAACCATATATCATGCATTAGAATTTTTCCTTTATCTCGGATATCTTACTGGACAGAACTATCTAAAACATTTCTTAAGCTACTTAAATATTGTATTTCCTAACGGCAAAATAGTTAATTGTTGAATTTCTTTTTACATATGGCATAACTTTGACGAAAGGTTATACTTCACTCGTGAATTTTATTCAATTTCTAGTCCCTGAAATGCAGATTTAACTGTAGTCCTTAATAGGTAATACTTTTGTTCAAGGTTCTGCATGTTGCATTGTTATATAAAATAGACTCAAGAAATACAGTGACATCAAATTAATGTATCAGACAGGCCATTGTAAACCCAGAATCTTCAAAGTTGCCATCATTTTAAACAATGACTTTATAGATGAATTCCATAATCTGGGATGAGAGAAAGAAGATACTGTACTAATTGGTACAAAATGGCCCTGGTCACACTATGCTCTGAGCTCTGTGCTCATGTTCACTTTACTCACACCACTGCATTTTTGTTCAGAATCACACAAGTTGAGACAAGGTGCTATGAAGGAACACCTGCCAAATTGTGTGTCTTTGTAATACTGAATAAACTGGTTAGCCACTTTGAAGCTAGATTTTGTTTATTCAAAATGGATTTTCTTTCAAATCATCATTCTTATCCCTTTACTGCTGGACTGCAACATAAGCAAATTTCAGATAAAGGCTTCCAGTAGTGACTGATATGAGAGCGCTGTCATTAGACTGGAAAAAAAGCTGATGGTGTCCACCCCCCTCTAATTTAATGCTATTTAATTTTGTGTTATTTATTCTTCATAATTTATAACCATTGTAGCAATTGCACCTGGACATTATATAACAAAAAGACCAGTCACAGGGTATTTCACACCTGTAATCCCAGCACTAGGGAGGCTGAAAACAGGAGGGTCACTACAAATCTGAGCTGCGTAGTGAGACCCTGCACACATACAGACATGCACACACACACACACACACACACACACACACACACACATAAGGAAAAGACCAGTCAACTAAACAAAACCATAGATAAAGATATCTAAAACTGTTAATTTTCTAAATTCATGATTTATTTTCCATACTTGGAAATGATTTGAGATATTATTCAATCTACTGTCCCAACTTTATAAATAAACATACTGAGTAGTATCATCAAAATCAGAAATCAGAAACTGATAAGAATATAATTGAATAAGCCAGGCGTGGTGGCTCACGCCTGTAATCCCAGCACTCGGGAGGCTGAAGCAGGAGGATTGGTGCGAGTTCGAGACCAGCCTGGGCTACAAAAATGAGCTCAGGACCAGCCTCAACTGCATAGCGAGACCCTGTCTCAAAAAGACAAAAAAAAAAAAAAGAATATAATTGAATAATTTACAATCTGCATATTTTCTTGATTTCTATTTATGTATATACATACTTATGTCATGTCATATGCTATCATTGTTTACATAAATGATTTTTAAGATTTATTTTTTTTAATGTTATGGCTGGCTCAGCCTGCCCTGGGGATGAGGGTGACACAGCACGCAGCATAGGGGGTTGAAGTAGAGTACCTGCAGTTGCCTAAGCTTACCTAACCAGGCGTTTTAGACCACTGAGCTATCTCTCCAACCCAGGATCTATTTACTAAAGAATCAATTTCAGAATGTTTCTTACAACACATGTATGCCTTTAATATTCAAAGTTTTTAAAAATGTAACCATTTGCACTATTTGAGTTATTTGAGCTTTAAAGCTATTTTTCCCTTATGAAGCTACAGGTATAGGCTGAAGGGCAAGTAAAATGTACTAGGGAAAGCCCATACCTAATTCATTCTGGCCCCCCTTTTTGGTTCCTTCTACGTCTATACCCTGTATTCCTACTGACTACAAGTTTACTAATCCTCTGACCTCCTAAAGACTGCAAGGGGCTGGCATGCATGAGCGGAATAAGATGAAATGCACCATGTTGTTTAGCATCTGTTCCGAAGTCCCCACAAAGTCTTCTCTGTGAGCAGTACAGGCCTGTCAGCTTTATTCAGGTTGATAGTGAACTCCACTAAAGTGCAATACTTTTCTCTAGGATTGCTCTTTATGTAATTGTGTCCTACATATGACATGGCAAGGTGTGCAATGGAGAGGTTTAATGCTACTATACCTATGTTAGTAAGGAAAAACTTTGTCATTTTTGCCTCAATGTTTCCATGAGTGTTGCATGAGATGTGAAGGCTGATTTTGTTTCACAGGACAAACAGTACAAATACAGGAAACACTATACTTCTATCATTCCGCTTTAAATGCTTTTCTGGAGATTTAGATAAATTCTTTTGACTTTAACTCCTCAAGCATTCATTTAATCTTATCTTCACTGTAAATAAAAATATAATTTTAATATATTAGTTCCCTTTGTAGTTATATATTTCTAAAATATATAAAGTACTTTGAAATAGAATATAGCTTGCAAATGGTTTTAAAATATTTTATGAATTAAAAATGCATGACATGTGCAATAGATAGGTCTGATTTTCATTTTTCAACGCGTAAATTTAAATACTAAAATATGTTTAATTTTCTCAAGCACATAATTTTAAACACATTACATAAATGCTTCCACATCTTGCATTATACAAAACCATTCATTTACTTGTTATAGTATAATGCTAATCACTTAGGGGTTCATAGATGTTATATGAATATTCTTTAAAGATCTAAGGATAAAATAATAATGAAAATAAAATATAAAATATATTAAACTAAAATATTCTATTTAAAAATCAACCTAAACCAGGCAGGATGTTCACCTCAGGAGTGAGGTACTTGTTTGCTTTAGGCATTGGGCCAAGCCCCACCTACACATATTTGATTGATTTCCTAGCTTCGTGGCTCCCATCATATCCCCTGTTTTTCATTTACTTTGTCAGAGATGGGTGTTCCACTGCAGTTAGAGAAGCTGTATTTGGAGAAATCTTTAAAGGACCTTTTCATACTTGAAGCCATTCTGAAGATTTAGGTACTCGAATTCAGAAAAATAACCCAATGTAGTCTAGTAATCCGTAATAGTAGAGGGTTATCAGCAGAACTGACAATTGTCAGCAATTGTTGACCTGAGCCTTTTATGGCACAGCGTATCAATAGGGCTTTACTTCTTACACCTCGTAGTTATACTTGTCTGCTGGATGGTTAAGACTATGTTAAAGCAAGACCTATACAACTAAAAACGTAGTTTTGTTATCTGACAAAGTCAGGTTAGATTGGTGAGATGAGCTTTAGGAGGCTTAGATTCAATAGCCTCCAACGTCACAAGCTTCACTGGTGGCACACTGCAATTGCAAAACCTTTGATTATATATGTATCTGCTTCCTCTTAGTCCAAAGAGAAGTATATTCTTTCCTGTTTTTTTTTTCTTTCTTTCTTTCTTTTTTCTATGCAACATTAATAGGGAGGTG
>PVJA010003563.1:58892-93969 GCA_004027025.1 Myocastor coypus | reverse complement strand
AAAAAAAAATGCTTTTGGTATTTTCTTTTGGTACTTGGATTTGAAACTAGGATTCAAATCCTATTAATTGCAACAATCTAGAAAACCATTCCCTGTGTTCTACCCCCCAAATAACTTCAGACTTGAACTCTAGCCTGTTCCCTATTCTGTTCTTTTGTCATCTTGCTTAACTCCCTCCAGCTGTTTGTTGCTTCAGGGTGCATGCTTTTTTTTTCCCCAAATGCCACTTTTTAAAGCAACCTTTACACTTTCTACTGGCATCTTAAGCATAAGCTATTGTGAACTACCTCACTGAAGCCTTTGTGGGATCTTCAGGACATCCTGTGGAATGACGCTTGGTCCTTCAAGATTAATAGTTATTTCTGAGCATGCATCCCTTCTTCCCCTTGGAAAACTAGAAAAATTCGATTTAAGATTCTTAATTTACCAATAGCATATAGGTATTTAATACCATGGTTTGAGTTTTCTTATAAAAGCTATGAGACAAGAAGGAAAAAGTTTTCACTTGTTGTTGTTTATTGGTAAATAAGAATAGATCTCAGACAAAGGAAAAGTAGTTGTATTATTTCCATGTATGTGTTCTCTGAACCGCTTAACCTTATTTTGTAATTTTTTTGTGGTGCTGAAGCTAGAAGTCAGGGCTCAGGCATGCTAGACAAGTGCTCTTCCACTGAGATACAGTCAGACATTTTTATTTAATTTAAAAACTTGAGACTGCATCTTGTTAAACTGCTCAGGCTAGCCTCAGATGTACAATCCCCATGCCTCAGCTTCCCACAGTAGTTGGGATTACAAACAGGACTACAGCACGACACTGAGCTGAACTCTTTTAACATAAGCCTTTGTACATAAATGTGATATTAAGTATATTAACAGGAATGACTTGGGCCTCACCAATTCTCAAAGATTGATAAGCCCAGATATGTATTTTATTTTACCCTTTAGCATTTATTCCATCCAAATTCCTTTTGTTTTATGTATTTGGTGACATTAGCCAGAGCAACTCTGTAGCTTTAATCTGGCATGTCTTTGAGCTCTACTTTAATGTCTACTGACTGTATTAATATTATTTGAATGCGTGTTTGTGTGTAATGGTCATCCCTTTCTGATTTGACATACTCTCTGATTAGCTTATCAGTTTTCTGAAAAATAAGCTGCAGAATTCAGGGCTAAGTTCTATGTGTAGTAGTAATTGATTGCAAAAGTTAACATTACCATTGTATGGTAACAGACCACAGGATGTTGTATCACTAATTATCTCTTCACATTTTTTAATGTGAATGATCTTTGAACTGCAAACATAATTTGACATTTGTTCATGAACATGGGTCATAAAATAGAAATACTATGTCATTAATACTGTAGGATTGCCTTTAGGAACATTAAATATTATTTGATTTTTTTTTTTAGTTCTTTGGTTTGGAGATTTGGTTTTCATTGTCACGGATTTGATTTGCTGACTGAACTTCCTGTTTTAGTGTAAGACAGGCCTTCCACTTAGCACTTACTTCAGTGCAGTGAAACTTCGCTGGCTCCTTGACAATGTGAGAAAAGTCCAAAAGGCTGTTGAAGAAAATAGAGCTCTTTTTGGGACCATTGATTCCTGGCTTATTTGGGTATGTTTACATGTAATGTATGTCGAATTCTGGAGAATATATGGACAACATTTTCTGTAATTGTTTAGGCTTCCTTGTCTGACATTTTCTACCAGTAATTCTAACTTGAAGTAGCAGCATTGTTCATAAAAACCTCTAAAAAGGCAGCAAAATATCACAGTCTATGTTTGAGCAATACTTTTGTCTACTTCCTCTTTTTTTCCTGGCTATATGTCATTGAAAATAGAAGATAATTCCCCAAACTATAACCCATATTATTATTTTTACGATAAACAAGTTATGTTACCTTTCTTAGCATGCATTTCTTCCCCACTAGCCATTTCATAGGAAGAAGGTATTTAACATGATAGAACATCTAGGCTATTTCTATCATTTACTTTAAACATTGCATGGTTGTGTTTTATGTATGAAGCTCACTGATAGTGGAAATTTCTGTTACAGTTCTTTTGCCTAAGCTGAACAAGGATGGGTAAAAATTAACTTTTCAGACATTTCCACGATATATCTTAAAAGTCAGCATTCTGTGGTTGTTCTGTCTCTCTCTTGCTGTTAGTTTTATCATAGGCACTTGCCACTGTTAGAGAGTAGAAGGAATAGTGTCAGAAACACTTCCAGCAGAGAGCTGTGTGCAGCAATCATCAGCCCATGGACTATCCCTGTTGTAGTTGTATTCACATACTTTTTATTTCCACATAGCATTTTAATGCAAATCCTAGACATATATTTTAATTTGCAAATACTTCAGTAAGTATGTGATGAATTTTTTTTGACATTCAAGGAAATATAAAGGGAATATTGTTGCTGTTCTTATTTGCTACATCCACTGAACAGGTCTTTCACAACCACTTCCAAAAAGAGGCCCTTTGGGGACTTTCAGTTTAGTTCAGTGGTTTAAGCGGGCAATCCTAGTCAGGCACAGCAGACAGCGGTTTGATCCTCACGCCCACTCATTAGGCAGCCTGAACCAGATCGAAAAAAAAAAAAAAAACAGAAAGAGGTGCCTTTTCGTACCTTTCCCTGTGTTTGACTAGAGCAGTTTGTGCCCATTTTCTATGTACCAGGCACAGTTGAACAAGTAGTTCTGACTGTTGCCTTGACCATATTCAGCAGGATGTGGGAACTGTGAGCTACAGAACACTGAAGGGAACACACTTGGCTGTAGCATGTGGGATACCATTTATTGTCCTTGATTTCCTTCTTACCTTTTACTGCTTCCACATAAAGGAAGGCAGCAATGCTTCCCATTGTCACAGTAGGGTGATAATGTAGAGTTTAAAAGTGCTTTTAGGACATGTGCTTTATAGCCAGTGTCAGTTGTTGGCAAGGAACACACACATAGACACACACACACACACACACACACACACACACACACACACGCACGCACAAGAGCATTAACAGCACAGATTTCTCTAAAAACATTAAGAGGAAAACGTTTTCATTTTCCTTGTTTCCATCAAGCCAAATCTAATGAGACTGAATTTTCTAAAAACAAGATGAAAATATAACTGATTTTTTTTTGAGCACTGATCAATTAGAATTCTCTTAATATAATAGCCACTAACCATGTATGGGTATCAGCATTTGAATGCCATCAGTCTGAGAGATGTTCTGTGAGAGGAAGATTAACACCAGGTCAGAGAGATAGCTCAGTGGCTTAAGTGCCTGCCTGGCAAATGTAAGCTCCTGAGTTTGATCTCCAGTATCATAAACAAGACTTTCATATCAATATTCAAAGACTTAGTACAAAAAAGGTAAAACATCTAAGTAAATAATTTTATATTGCTTACATTTCCAAAATGGTATTTCAGGTTAAGTAAAAGTGTTCAATAAAATTATTTTCACTTGTTAATGTTAATGCAGCTACTGGAAAATTTTACATTTGTAGCTCACATTTTATATCTTTTAGAAATTGCACAAAAGTAGAAAACTAAAATAATTGAAATGTTTTATTCTTCTGCTTTATGTACTCTGTACTGTTTACAGTCCTTATTAAATTGCAAACAAGTCAAAACTGAACCTCTCCTTTCTTATTCTGTCTAGAGTTTAACAGGAGGAGTTAATGGAGGGGTTCATTGTACAGATGTCACAAATGCAAGTAGGACAATGCTTTTCAACATTCATTCTTTGGAATGGGATAAAGAGCTCTGCGAGTGAGTTGTATTTTTCATTAAGTATAGCTTCCGTGTACATTATTTATTTATAACCTAAATCTTATGATTTTTAGATGTCACAGCAGTACCAAAATTTAACTGGTAGTATTTCAACTACACACACCAATTTTTTGAAAAGAGATACTATGTTTTATTTATTTGTTTATTTTTGTCTTTGCTTTTGAACAGTTTTTCTATGCAGTTTAGACTGGCCTTCAGCTCACTTTGTATCTCAGGCTGGTCTCAAACTTGTATTGTTCTTCCTGCCTCAGCCTCCACAGTGCTGTGTTTACAGGCATACACAACCATACCCAGCTGAGAGACTATTACTGAATATTAAATAAACAGGACAAGTTAATCTTATGTGTTTTTAAATTTTGACTGAATTTATTCGGTGAAGTTAGAATGTTTATAAACTCTTTAAGCATCCAACTATGTTCTACTGCTTCCTATATTTACTGCTACTTTACTTGCTTAAATGCTTCCATTTTCTAATTAGGATTGTTGTCTTTGATGACATATAAATAGATCTACATGTTTATCTAGAACAGTATTATATAGCCAAACGTACTGTTTTTCAGATTTTTTGGTATTCCCATGGAAATTCTTCCTAATGTCCGGAGTTCTTCTGAGATCTATGGATTAATGGTAAAAAAAATGTTGTGGGAAACTGCTTTTTAAAACTTTACCATTCAGAATTCTAAAGTCAATTTTGTCACGTTTTGTAGCTTGGGATTTGTGACTTTGTTGTAAACTTTTGTAATATGTAAAAAAATAATTTCTATTATTTAAGTGGTATTGTAACTAAAAACCTTAGACTCCTTACCAATTGATTTTATAGTTATAAACATGAATGGGCTTTGCTTTATTATTTGTGAAGCATTAACAGGATAGCTTAACTCTAAATAGTATTCTGGGGATGTGTAAGCAAGTTTATTCTTGAAATACAAGTAACTCCTTTATAGCTATGCTGTCCGCCTTTAATGTAGACCAGTAACTGCTCCATTTTAATGGTGTCCTTTTTCCCTTTGAATCTCTAATTGACAAGCTATTGTCAGCCTAAGACAAATTTAGTGAAGAAATGGAAATCAGAGTCTATTTCAGAATAGGGATAGGTAATTAGATTGATTACCATAATGGAAGTTTTTATTACTGCTTTATTGAAACCCAGGAAAATGACAGTTTCAGTAAAAAATATACTGAGTGTCACTGAAATAATATAGCCAAAATCAGAAATTAAAACCCTTAGAATTTGAACACAAAGATCTTGAATTTATAACATTCAAAAATATGTTTGATATAAATTCCAAAATACTATGTACACATTTCATAAAAAATATTTTAGAAACTCCACTTTTAGTATAGTAATAATTGTTAAACACTAAGTCCTCTAGATGAAATGATCAACAATTTTTAACAATTTCTTTTGTAGTAAAACTTTACAAAACAACATACAGTTTCACAAAGGAGGTATATTCAGTGGTTTTCTGTAATAAAAGTGTTTGATAATTTAAGAGCTGTCACAAATTGACTTGGATCAGAGAAAAATAACTATTCTTGAGAAACAGTTTCAGAGAATGATTGAAGAAATATGCCTCACTTTCTCTTGCATTTAAAATATTATGCTTCTGTCCCTCTTTTTCCCTCTTGCTGGCTATAGAAAATCTCTCGTAGTCTGGTGAGTAAGTTGTCCACCACTTGTACCACCCATCTATTTGGAAAAGATACAGTGCATTTCCATGTACTTTTACACAAGCAGAAATCCATTTACTAAAGACAAATATCTGGAATTTCCATGACCCTCCAAATCTTGCTGGTTTTTTTTAAAGTATTCCATAAGACTGAGAGTTATGTTTCTAAAATAAAAGGCATAGGTAATTTTCTAGAATGAGAGATTCTGATGTTACATCTTACAAAGTGCAGTTAATGACATATTTTGGTCTTTAGAAACTAGATGAGAATTTTTAAATGAGCTAGGCATGTACCTTAAATATACACAGGCCAACCTTTCAGACCAGTTAGCTGGAAATGTACTGTTTCTTTTTCTGCATGTTTCATCAGAGAGTGCTGCAGAAATCCTCCAGAGGCCCTCCTCCATGAAGAAAAGGAGTGTTTTTAGCCCTACATGACTGAACACACAGTAGATCTTACTGAGAGTTTGATAATTTCTCAAGTGTAACAAAACTTATTGTCAGAAATGGCACACACCTGTAATCCTAGCACTTGGGAGGCTGAGGCAGGAGGATTGTTGCAAGTTTAAGACCAGCCTTGGCTACATACTGAGCTCAAGCTCAGTCTGAACTGCATAGTGAGACACTCTCAACACAACAACAAAAGACGCTCTTAGAGCATTTAAATATATCAAGATATAAAGTCCTGAATGAATAGGTCAATGACAGTGCTTACCTAAGGTGTACCGGGCCTTGGATATAGTTCTCAGTACTAGAAAACAAACAGAAAGCCTCTGGGTTTACTATTCATTCACTTTAAGAGGATTTTGTAATTCAGGCTTTGCTTAATATCCAAGTTCCAGGTAGATAGATGAATAGATATAGATATATAAAACAGAGCCTGAGTTAACCAAAAAGTATGAAAAAAATAAAATAATACCAAGTATTTAGTGGGCATTTTGTATTTTGTAAAAAGTCTGCACATGTATGTTCTTATTTCATTACCATCATAGCTATATGTGTGTAGATTCTGCTCTTATCTTCATGTTAACAAGGGTGTCCACAACTCCCAGCACCCTGGAGACTTGTTCACACATGCCAGCCAGAGGAGCCCAAAACTTTAATTTGATGTTCTTCCTGGTATCTTACCCATATTTGAGAGATCATTGTCTTTAATGCTCCTATATGACTTAATATTAGTAAAAATTCCATTTTTAGAGGTTATTTTTGTGGTTGCTGCTTAATTTTTTTGTTTTGTTTTGGGTTGTACTTGGGATCGAACCCAAGACTAGACACATGCTGAGCAAGAAGCCTGCCACTGAGGTGCACCCCCAGCCTTAGCTTATTTTTTTTTCCATTAAAGTTTATAAATTCCACAATCAGCTACTTAACATCTCATTTTTGTTCCTAAAATGATCAAAGTAAAAACCATTACTTAAGACATTACCTGTTGCTTATTTAGATTTGAATAAATATTTGAATATAAATATTAAATACCTGAACACTGTTGTTTCTTAATTAAGAGCAACTTGGGTAAAATAGATTGATAAATTACAGCCTTCCAAAAAATATATCCCATGCTGGTTCACTAGCTATATAAAGGATATCTTAGTCATTTAGTTTTGCAAGTAAATTAGTTGAGATGTGGAGAAGTTCAGCAGCCTGCTTGTGGCCTAACACTAACTAACCAGAAGTAGTGTCCATTTCTCTGAACTCCCAGTCTAGTGTTTCATGTTCATTTTATGTCGTGCCTCTTTTTGTCATGCTAGGAATACTTCTGGTATGCTCTGTACCACTGATGTAGTTGAAGTACGTGTTTTGTCTTGTCTGCCCATGTTGTCTGGCATGTTGCTCTTTGTGTTCATTCCTCTTGATTATGTTAGTAGAGATAACATTTGTGACTTAATTTTCTTTGAAAATTTTTATTAGAAAGCTGGGGCCTTGGAAGGTGTGCCAATATCTGGGGTAAGTTTTATCACCAAATGTCTCCCTGCCACTTTCTTATCCCCTAACCCACATTACAGCCTTCCTCTTCTAAATCAATCAATTGATCCCTTCCTAAGTTAGGAAGGACAAGAAAGAGCAGCAAAATGGGCTGATGTTTATTCTCATGTGACATGTTGTGGGTGGTTTATTGAGAGGTTTTTTTTTTACATTTCTCTCTTATTCACCAGTTAGCATTATTTAAAATATGTTTTTGGCACTGATTTTTTTAAACTGGGATTTGAACTCAAGACTTTACACTTGCCAGGCAGGCACTGTGCAGCTGAGCTATCTCCCTGGCCCTCTGCATTGATTTGAAGTGCTGCTTTTATTCTGGGTCTGTTTTGAAATGAAGCCCATGGGCTTTCTTGTCCTCCCTGTGTTTCCCTCTGAGCAGCAGAACTTATGAATTGAGGGTTTTTTGAAGGAATTAATTCTTTCTCTTTGCATGTCTAGTATCTTGTAGGGGTAATAACTAATGAGAAAAAATGGGCAAATGGAGGAAATATAACTATATTTCATTCCCTGATAAATAAGAAAAATCCTTATAGAAAGGAAATTTTGTCATTTATGTTTTCAGTGTTTAGGGGACCAGTCCGCTGCTTTGGTAGGACAAATGTGCTTCCAGGATGGGCAAGCCAAAAACACGTAAGTTGAAGATACAAACTTTAAAACTTTTGGTGTTTTGTTTCTTTTCCACTTTGGTGCTTTGATTGAGAGTAAGTTTTTGAATTTCAGCTAAGCCAAAAAATGCAATACATTAATTGTGACAATATTGATACACATATGTTTTATTATTTTTTAAAATCTATTTCAAATGAAATGTATTGGACCATATGTAAACACACAGATGCAGCTTGTAAAGATCTCATTTGATAAGATTCATAGCCTTCTTTACTCCAGGAATTATATATTGGTTCAAAGAATTATTCCCTTTTTTGAAGAGATTGGTGGGGTGAGAGGCAGGGCTAAGAGGAAGAGAAGCAGAGTCATAGAAGATACAGTTTTCAACATGCTGTTTCTGTCTTAAGTTTTTCTCACCATAACAATGAAGTCATACTTATAGGATCTTCATGATTGTTTCTTAGCTTTATTTTTCTCCATTTATTTATTCATTCCTTTATTGTTACGGTATTGGGGAAGGAACACAGGAAGCACTCAATTACAGCCTTTGTTATTTATTTATATTTTTACTTTCAGACCAGTCCCTCAGCAACTTGCCAGGGTACTCTTAAACTTGAGATCCTCTTGCCTTAGCCTCCAAGTAGCTGAGATTATTGGCATGAGCTACTATACTTGGTGCTTTTTCTCTCTTATCTCAGATTTTTTCTGACAAACAACAGAAAGAAGTAGAAATTTGAGTAGTTCTCCTAAGCTGCTTAGTACTCATCCATTCGCTGCATTTCTAAGAGTAGTAAGAAGTAACTTCCGCTTTAGGACATGAAAAACCAGTGCTCAGAGATGAGGTCCAGGGCTTGCGTAAGGCCATAGCCTTGATTCAAAGGCAAAGCCACATTTCAGCCCTAAACTTTCTCACTCTGGGTTTGATGTTCTTCTGCTACATATCATTAACTGTACTATTACAAGTTAAATCCTTGTAATCCCAGCACTTGGGAGGCTGAGGCAGGAAAATCGGTGCGAGTTTGAGACCAGCCCAGGCTACAAAAGTGAACTCAAGCCCAGCCTGAACTGCATAGCGAGACCCTGTCTCAAAAAGAAAACAAAAAAAGTTAAATCTTTTTTTAAATTTTTTTTATTTTTATTTTTTTTTTCAAGTTTCAATTTTTTATTGTTTAAATTTAACAATGGTTATATTACATATTTTCATCATCAGATCAGTTTAGATTAATACATATAGGTATATAAAATTGATCAAACAATTAAACATTAACCCTTCTAAATCAACATTACTTTTCCCCTTTCTTTTCTTTGAAAGTTGACATATTGCATATTGTCCTCACAATCATTCTACAGAGTACGGTTAAATCTTTTGAACATTAAAAAAAAACCCTTAATTACATACATTAGTGAATAGAGACAAATATGCCCTAAGAGCTAAAATAATATTGGTAACTATAGCACATGCTCAGCTAATGTCTATTATATATCTCTTTCTGCTCACAAATCCTATTATTCCCATTTTATAGATTACCAAACTGAGAGTTAGAGAATAAACTCATTTAACATCATTCAGCTAGTAAGTGCGAGTTACTAGTTACATCCTAATCCATTTCATTCCTTAGCCAGGGCTCTTCTTTATTTATTGTTCCTGTGTTGAAAAGTTTTTCATGGATTGACTGTTGTACAAAAGTTGATGTTTGAATCCCACTACAAAGATAGGCATTTGAAGTAATAAATCCATAGAGAGGGATGTTGCAGGGAAAGTAGAAAGAATCTAAATAGTATGGGTATGTGTACTAATGCCTCACTATGAATGTATTTATTGTGCATCAGACATAAGCTAATAAAATAAATTTTAAAAATGAAAGTAAATGGCACAATCAAGAAGAAGGGTTTAGGTAAAGGAGATAATTAGGAGAAATAGGATGTACTAGGGATAAAGATGCCAGAAACAGAATATAATATCTATTAATGTGGAAAGCCAGGGTAGAGACACTCAAGGGGGAAGCCTGGAGAGCAGTGCCAAATATTTCACTATAAAAAGCTTACAGAGACTAAGAACTGAAAGCAGGCCATTGTATGTGGACATTAGATCTTCATTTAGTGACTCTAGGGATGGAATTTTAGAACAGTGCTCACGACTGCTCAGGGCACGTGCCAAGTCTCAAGTAGTCAGAGGAGATGTATAAAATAGAGATAACAGGATGGAACATACTCAGTAGAAATGCAACATCGGGGAATAATAAGACAAGTATATAGATTGTGAGGTTCACAGATTCATGCAACACTTGGGGAATTTTGATTTTGTTTTAAAGTTATGATAAGACGAGAGAGTGTTTCTTTGGCATATGAGAGAAGAATGGGTGTTACAAAGTAAATGGAAATAACTAGAGGGCAGAATGAAGTCTTAAGAGGTTGGAGAGATTGGGATTGAGCACTTAAAATTCTCAGGCTGGGGATGTATCTCAATGGCATAGGGCCATGCCTGGAAAATCAAGCAAGGTCCTGCGTTCAATTTCCAGCACACACACGCGTGCGCGCACACACACACACACACACACACACACACACACACACACACACACATCTTTCCCAACAAAGAGAAAGTGACAGGCAGCTCAGAGTTCAATGGAAGGTCCATCTCTGGTTCAACATGCTGAAAAACATTGTAATTTGGTTTAGCTTGCAATGTCCAGGCATTCTAAAATGAATCTGTACTATACAAACATTAAATTACACTTTCAAAAGGGAACCTAAGCTGGTAGGTAACTTAGCTCCCCAGAGGTATTGTCTAGTTATAAGAAAGTCTTCTGCCCTCTTCCTAGCTTTACCAAACCTTTTCCCTTATACATCATCATTAGCACACCTCTCTGAACTGCTCAGTCCTAGTCTAATAATGATGGTTAGCCAGCAACCTTTACCTTTTAAGAAGGTAGAAGAGTCAGACCTGTTTCTGGGATATTTGAATGCAGCTAACTCTTGAGACAGATTACGTAGACCACATAAAAGTTCCACATCCGGTTAACAACCCGGAAGATGGGATAATATAACTTAAGAGGAAAGTAGTTGCCTGGGTACTGCTTTGAAAACCACAGTCTAAGCTGAGAGTGGTGCCACATGCCTGTAATCCCAGCATTGAATGCTGAGGCAGGAGGATCCTGGCAAGTTGGAGAACAGCCTGAGCCACAGTGATTTCAAGGCTAGCCTGAACTACATAGCGAAACCTTGTCTCAAAAGAAAAAAAAAGTCTAAAGTTAGTGAAGAATTCTCTTCTTACTTTAGAGCAATCAGAACTAAATACGCTAACTTAAGAATTTACTTTATTAAGTGACTTGAGCCTTATCAATTTTGTACTTTAAAATTGGTAGAGCTGGTCAGATAGCTCTGTGAACTAAAACACGTTGTGTTATTCTGTGTCGGTGCTGAAAGAAACAATTAGAAGACATGATGAAGGTAGCTCAGAGACTGAGATCTATCTCTCTCGAAGTGAGCCCTGAACTCTAGAAACATCTCCTTTTTATTTAGGTCACACAATAGAAGATTCACAGGGTGGAGAGGGGATCACCAACATCCCAAGTAAAGGTGGAGACATCAATCAGTATTAAGCTGTCAAACATTTTTAGATCCTAGTCTTCTAAGATCCCTAAGTAACAGATTACAAACCACCCTAAACTTTGTTTATTGTTCTTTGCTTCTTTAAGATGCTAGTTTCTAATCTCTAAATATCCCCCACTTTTATTATTATTATTATTATTATTATTATTATTATTAGAATTTTTTTAACTTTATTAATTTTTTTTGTCTTTTTTGAGACAGGGTCTCACTATGCAGTTCAGGCTGGCCTTGAGCTCAATTTTATAGCCCAGGCTGGTCTCGAACTCACACCAATCCTCCTGCCTCAGCCTCCCGAGTGCTGGGATTGCAGGTGTGCGCCACCACGCCCGGCTCTAATTTTTTTTCTTGTTTCAGAACTTTTGTTTGTTTATTTATTTTTATGGCCGTCTCAGCCTGCCCTGAGGGCAGGTCTGGCGCAGCATGTGGTCCCAGGGATCAAACCGCGGTCCCTGCAGCCGCCCAAGCTTTCCGAAGCAGGAGCTTTAGACCACTGAGCCATCCTGCTGGGCCCCCCCACTTTTATTATTAAAAAATGTTTGAAGAGTAATAATTTGAAACTTTAGGGTGAGGACTGTAGAGTTTTGATCCATAGCTTGTTCTTTGATCTGTCCTCATTGTTAAACTAAACAGGACATACAAATAGTACAGACAACATACACAAATCTCTACTACATTTCCACTAAACCATAAGATAACCTGAAAAGTGTCAAAGTTTTCAATTCCATTAAAGATATTTTGTAAAAGGTCAGATTTGGTTCCATGAGAGGAGAGTTACACAAAGTAAAGAAGTATTCTAATCATTTTTAAAACTAGACATACATTGTAGAATAACAATTTGTCCTCCCAACATAACAGCTTGTTTTACTCAGCTCTGAGTTTTTGAGAAGTCCATAATTGTTTTTAATCCTTGTACCATTGCTCCACAATATGAACAGTCTGTACACTTTGGCTCAATGCTTCCTTTGGCTATAGCAGCTGTAGATGTGAAGGCTATTATGAGTTCAAGCTTTCCTTTTGTTCTCTTAACATCTCCCATAATGGTTGGAACAGCATCATGGAAGGAGAATCTTACGATGGCCAATATAGTTGGAAGTCAAATTCTGATCCTTGTTCTGAGAATATAAATGTTATCTCTAGAAAAATTAAAGCTAAGAAGAATGTTAAACAACAGGTGAAGGAGGTGAATACAAGACTGAGTGGAACAAGTTGTGTTTCTTTTAAATGGTATGATGTTTTCATCTCAATTTCTTTTCCTTTTGCCATCCGGGCAGAGCCATAAAGTTCTCATAGAACTTCATAGAGCTCCAATAGAGCTTCATAGAGCTCCAATCTGATGCTTCCATTGGAAGTATTAACTAACTCCCGGGCTGCCTCTCCTCTACAGATTTCCCAAAGAATCCTAATCATTAAGATAAGCAACATTGGTATTCTGGCAGGATGGCAGATCTGGCAGTGGAAATATTCTATTAGCACCTACACCATTAAAGTACTTTACTTGGGGAAGAAGACCCCTTTTCTTCCCTTACCATGGTGTTATTATTTATTAGACTTCTTCCATCAGTGAATTCTTCTATTCAGTGGTGAATTTGGAATATAAACCCAATAACTAAAATTACCTTTAATATTTACCAGAAATGACAATAAAGCCATCACATTGATGCAAGAAGAAAAAACCAATCTCTGATGGGTGATCTCCCAATGATTTATTCCTCTGGCTCCCTTTGGGTGATGATTAATCCTAGATGTCAATCTTAAAAGAGGTCAGCATTTGTTTGACCTTTGGCGTTTAGATCTGACCCACAGCAGGAGCATCTGTCCCTCCCATAGTTGTTAGATTTTTTGCCTTTGGTGTTATCTCTTTTGAGGGCTTAGCCCTATCTGATTGCGTATAATATTTCTATCTTACTTGGCTGCTTGCAACATTCCCCCTCTGAAGAAGAAACCTGAACTGCTGTGAGGGGGATATGGGCGACGACCACTCTGGCTTCTTCAGGCTCAAAAGGGTCGTAGTTGGGGATCGGCAGTCAGAGTTATTCCCCAGAGGTTCTACCTAACAGCCCTCAAGAGACACCAGGCTTTTTTATCTTAGGTAGGTAAAATAGCTTAGACCTTTTTATTGATGGAGTCTGACAGTTTATCATAAGTCTCTTTAGCTTTTATTTTATTCATCTCTGAACTTTGAGAACTCATGAAGACCATAATACTCCTTTCTATTCTGTTATCTTTTATAAGAAAACAGTGACATCAGCAAGCTAATTTAATTTGCATGTTTTATTCTAATGTTTGAGGTATGATAACTGGAAGGAAGGTCAGGGTTAGAGAAAAGCAAAGAGACCTGTGCCAATGTCCAGCAAAAGGCTGGGTTTTCCTTTTGGTCATGATTTCGTAGGGCTCCTCCATAGAGATGACAGAGACTGTCTGGCCAGAGGGGGCAGGCATGCCAAGTGCCCTTTAGTCCTACTGGACCTTCTGGGAAGCTGAGTCTGAGCTTTGGGGACTATGCCTCAGAGTGCAGTCTCAATTCTAGCAGCTGCTTTGGTAATCAGGGCATGGCTTGTGGGCCTCTTGAGACTATCTCTCTTTTTCTGGCCTGGCTTCCAATAGCCATAGCAGGTGAACTTTATCGTCATTGAGTTCTTGGAGCCAAGAGAATCAGACCTTTGGATTTGAAACTGCAATAAGGAAGCTAATTTTCATCTCTTTTGTTTTTCTCTCCCTGGTTTTCTCCCAGTTCCAATTCTAGGAAATTTATTTCTTAGTGTCCTATAAAGTATCAAGTGAGTTTTTTGACCAATAGGAGGTTTTGTATCAGAATGTTTACACCGACTCATTTTCTAGGTTTTATTGGTTGAGCTGGTACCCAAATTACTTCTTCAGTATCTGTAGTGACACAAGCAAAACCTCTTCCCTATCTCTGGATAACTCCTGGAACCCACTGATCAATATCATTTAGAAAGAAAACAGGCTGTTGCAAAGGAACGCTCACTTCCTTTGTCCGGTGACAATCTGCAGCAGACGATCCATCTGGCAGCTGATTTAAAAAATTTATGTGAATAAAGCTTTTTGTATTATTAACCTAGGTGTATCCATATATATATTTCCATAATATCCCCCATTTTTGTTTAATTAGCATTTAAAGCTTAATATATTACTATGGCATTATTTTTATGCCTAATGGCTACACTTTTCTAATAGATGGTTAACACCAATTTAAAATAAGACCTGTATAAATACAAGTATAACTTTTGCTATTTGACAAGTTCAGTTAAAGCTCAGGATTTATCTTTGAACCATGTATTGGACATAAAATGGAACTGCTATTTTTTTAACAACCATTATAATTATCAAATGTACAAATACACTCTTGGGCAATAATAGTACTCCTTTTTACAATCAGAGCTATGACATTTTTTGGAATAAGGCTGAAAACTCCAGTTTTAATTTTGTAAACTCCTTAAGCCGGGAGCAAACCTGATTTTTTACAGCCATCAGATCTAAAGCTGCACTTCTGCTTCTGGAGGTTGCATGGAAAAGATCTGAAACCCTTAGTTTTGGTTGATTATGGGGTTGTTCAAAGGAAACTGCTGATACACCGTATTGTTTATCTCTGGGCCCCAAGGAAGAGGGCCCATTGTCCAGTTTCCCTGCTGTTGTGAAGGTTGTCCATCTTTATCAAATTTGGATCAACATTTATTTTCTCAGTGTTTTCCTCTTTTACATTTTGGACACAAGCCTGGTGGCTTAGTTTAATCTTTACCCTTTTTCTTTTCTTTTTTACAATCCCTTTTTACATGCCCTACTTTGCCACAATTAAAACATTTAGTAAGATTTTGTTTGTATGAAGTTTGTAAAGCAGCGGCCAATAAATTAGCCTAATAGGACTCAAAACCAATATCTGTACAAGCCTTAAATATTCCTCGAAAGAAGCACCTTGAGCTTTTAATGGGCATATAACCTTTTGACATTCTGAATTAGGAGTTTCAAAAGACAAAGTTTGCAATAACATATCCCGAAGATCAAGTTGTCTGTTTTATCAATTGCCTCCTTAAGTCTAGAGATAAAATCAACAAAGGGCTCATTTTGAGACTATATTACTTCAGTAAAAGACTTTTGAGCTTCTCCCGGTTTTTCAACCTTCTCCCATGCTCTGAGACAACATAAACACGTCTAAATAATGGCCAGCCATATCATCATACTGAAGTTGAACCAAAATACCAAACCACGTGCCTGAGCCAGTAAACTCGTCTGCTGTTATAGCAACGGGCAGATTTTGACCTCTGTTTATCCTATCCTGAGTTTCTGCCTCATCTTTCCACCAGGGGTAGAATTGAAGATACTGTCCTGGTTCCAAAATAGTATGGCACAGTACTTCCCAATCATGAGGAATAAGCCTATGTTCATCTGCCAATCTTTGTAAGAGGCCAACAACATAATTAAATTGCATTCCATAAGACATAACAGCTTGCTTCAATTCTTTGATGGTCTGAACACCAAAGGTCGATAATGCCACTGTACATAACCATCTGGGTATTGTCCATTTACAGGCTGCTCCTGAACCTCAACAGGGCAAACTCCCAGTGGAGTTTTGTAAGCCTCTGGATATCCCTGGTCCCTTCCTTGTAATATAGCTTGAGTCACTGCACCCCTAGGTCCAACAGCCAACACAGGTTGCTTATGGAGGAGTAGAGGGATTAGTTGAGGAAGGAGGCAGAGGTTGAGATTTGGCAAGTACTGAAAGTGGACTGGAAACATCCAATTGCTCCACCAATTTGGATACCACTTGTGTCAGTTGTTCCATATGATGGGATAACTCCTGATTATCTGTCTCTTTCTCCAACTCACTCCCCTGAACATCTGAAAAGTCCTCGGAATCAGGACAGAGGCTGACGAGCCAAAAATGTTCGCTTTACTTTTCGATACTTTGATTTAAATTCTTAACCCAACAGGGACGAATTAAGAGATGTAGTACTGCCTTCATGATCCGTACTGTCTCATCAACTGAAATATCTGTATGACTGCCTTTCTGAGTCTGAGGAATCAGCTGCAGGCTTGATTCCTCAGAGTCAGACTGCAGGGGCTCCAAAGCCAAGGAGATAAGGTTACACAAAGACCACACACTTAAAGGTATAGGTTCTCCTTGTTGTTATGCTCTTTGCAGAGCTTTTTCAACCTGCTCCCAAACTTTTAAGTCTAGAGCAGCTTTTCCTTTAGGTTGAAACCATAAACAATTATCTTTTTATAAGGAAAAAATAATTCTTCAAACCTTTTTGATTTCACCTTAACCCCCACTCCTGAGTAATGCCTCTATGGACATATTCTCCCCCTCTCCCAAGCAGAATGGCTCTGAGCGATTGCCGGTGGTCTCGCCTACTCTGGGTGTACATTTCCCATCCAGTCAAGTCTCTCTTAACTCACCCCTGGTCGTCTTCCGTGCCCCAAGTCAGGCGCCACTTGTTGTGTTGTTCTGTGTTGGTGCCTAAAGAAACAAGAAGACCTGATGAAGGTAGCCCAGAGGACTCACTGAGATCTATCTCGCTCGAAGAGAGCCCTGAACTCTGGAAGCATCTCCTTTTTATTTAGGTCACACAGTAGAAGATTAACAGGGTGGAGAGGGGATCACCAACACCCCAAGTAAGGGTGGAGACATCAATCAGGATTAAGCTGTCACACCTTTTTTAGATACTAGTCTTCTAAGATCCCTAAGTAACAGATTACAAACCACTCTAAACTTTGCTTATTGTTCTTTGCTTCTTTAAAATGCTAGTTTCTAATCTTTACAAAAGCACCTGCTTAGGCAGGCTGGGGTTCCATCCCCAGCTTGCTGTGCCAGCTGCTACTCCAGGGTGTGCTGAGAAGTCCACACAGTGACAGAGACTGGGCCTGGTAGAATGCCCCTGTAATCCCAGTGCTTGGGAAGCTGAAAACAGGAGGCTCACTAAGAGTCAGATCTATATAGTGAGACCCTGTAGATCCTGTACTAAACACATAAAATTGGTATATAATCAGGATAGTGCTTATGTGAGTGCTAAATTGGCTTGATTTGTCCTTCAAAAAGCTTGAAATGATCACTAAATTTCATTTTATGACTATTATGAGAGTTTAACTTGAACAGCTTTGTTAATATCATGATGGTAAAGGGTATAGAGATTTTTGTGCTTCAGTTTGTAGTTGTAGTATTTGTTCCTAGTGGTATTTTGACCGTGTCCTTATGCACTTTAGTATTCATTAGTTGTTATCCCTGAATGTGTCACCTCTTCATTAAACAGGCCAAGAATCTTACCTGAGTGAGGGGAGGTGGACACTCTTGCACTAACCCGTATTCAGAATAGTAGTGCCTAAAGAAAATATTTCTCAGGAAAAAAAAAACAAAACACAACAACAGAAAAACAAAACTGTCTTTGCTTCACTTTTGTTGCAGAAGAAAAATGCAACTGATATAATCTGTTGGCTTAGTGCTGACAAGTGGTATCTTCTGCTGGGATCCTGGTGCTAGTCCCTGAACTCAGCACTATTTTTGTCCTTCCTGCTGGCATGTCACCAGCACAGTTGGAACTGCAGTTTCACAGAGCACAGCAGCAAAGCTTGTATGAGGGAATCCTAAACTTGGGCAGAGCTAATGGTGATGGTTGTAGCCTTGTTATCTTAACTCCATTGAAAACTGTTTCTCTGTGACCATTGCTGTTATCAGTTCAGAATGCTTATCTACCTAGAACAAGTCAAAACCACTCATTAACATACAAGTGGCAGACTTGTAGCAGAGTCCAAAGCTTATGCTGATAAGATAGCCACAAAATAAATTCATTTATTTTGTATCAACCGTGTTCTGTTATAGCTCTAATTATCCCAGTTGATCCTGCATGGAGAATAGGAAAGGTGGACCTTAAACAGCTTTTTCCCTCCCCCCATGTCACTTTTTTTTAATGTATCATGTATACGGCCTCGCTACGCAGCTTGGATTCATAGTTGTCCTCCTGTTTACAGCAGTGGGATTATAGCCGTGTGGCACCGTACCCTAACTCGGGCATCAGCTCAGTGCACCATGGTGTAGGTGGTACTGGATGTGGTACTGGATCCCTGGTCCCTGTGCTTGCCCAAGCAGGTGCTTAGTCCACTGAGCTATCTTGCCAGCCCTCCCCATGTCATTTTTGCTCCAGTTTTTCAGCTCCAGTGTCTCATACTCTATGTTGAACTTAGCCTCTACCCTGCCTGAAGCTAGTAGTGTTTTTTAGTTTATAAAAATATTAATGATGGACCTAAGCTCACCAACTCCATTGGTGAAGCGTCTCATACTCCATAATGAACTTAGCCTCTCTAGCCTGCCTGAAGACAATAGTGTTTTGAGTTTATAAAAATGTTAATGAGGGCCCAGCAGGATGGCTCAGTGGTCTAAAGCGCCTATTTAGAAAAGCTTGGACTGCTGCAGGGACTGCAGTTCGATGCCCAGCACCACATGCTGTGCCAGCCCTGCCCTCAGGGCATGCTGAGCCAGCCATAAAAGTAAACCAATAAACAAAAGTTTTGAAACAATAAAATAAAATGAAAAAAAACTTAAAAAATATTAATGATGGACCTAAGCTCACCAACTCCATTGGTGAATGTCTGTTAGTCACGGTGCTTCACTCTGTAACTTAGTAGTAACACAGCTATGACTGAACATAGCATTTGTTATCATATACTAACCATAGTCATGGATTGTGACTAATGCTAAACTAAGTAGTATAGCTGCATTTTATTCTCATTAAGATTGCATTAAGTTTGTTGTCTTCTAGACTGATCTTTGAAACTTTTTCCATAAAAACAATAATGAGTGTAATGACTTACTGTACTAAATTAAGTGCCAGTCTCATTTCTATTATTTAATGTTTTATCTATTGTTTTAACAAAATTGTCATACTGTTCATTCTTCCACTTGTAGGTATGGAACAGGTTGTTTCCTACTATGCAATACAGGACATAAGGTTGGTTTGTGTTTTAAATTAATTGAATTTTATTCATTTATTTGTTTATTTATTTATTTTTGCGGAACCAGGGATTGAACTCAGGCCTTTGTACTTGAGAGGCAAGTGCTTATTCTACTGAGATATATCCCTGGCCTTGTTTTAAATTAAAAGATTAATTAATTTATATAAATAATACTTGAGTATAATTTGCTATTCAGTGACTTACATAATTTTCATCCTTTGTAAAATCTTGATTAGAGTTTAATATTTTAAAAGATGATAAAAATTAAATTTTAATTCTATTAAGAACCATTTTATGTTTCACTTGTGTATGCATGTCTTTAATTCTGTTGGTGGGAAATCTCAATTTTGGTCTCATCTCATTCTTAACACAGATCTGATTTAGAAGAAATAATCCATTTTTGCACAGACAAAGCATGTTCTTAATACTGATACTTCTGAGTAAGAGTCTAAAAATTGATTTATTGATTTGCTTACTTTGTGTCTGTGTCACTTTAGCATTATAAATTTTCCGATGCTTTTTCTTTCTCTCCACAATGAAATATTTTTTTCCTTCCTATAGTGTGTATTTTCTGAACATGGCCTTCTAACCACAGTGGCTTACAAACTTGGCAGAGATAAACCAGTGTATTATGCATTAGAGGTAAGTTCTTTTCAGTCCATGAATGGTATTTATTTATTTATGCAGAACCAGGAATTGAACTGAGGCCCTTGTGCTTGCCAGGCAATCACTTATTCTACTGAGCTATCTTCCCAGTCCCAATGATCTTTAGAACTAATGAAAATACGAGTATTATATAGCACCTTTCATGGTAAATTTTAATGTATTAGGCTACATTTTTAAAATTTTTCTCTTTACGTTTGATGGAATGGAAAGAATCTGAGTCTGAACTGAGGTCAGAGGGAGACCTTGATTACATTATCTCCTCAGTTATACCAATTAATTGTATCACTATGAGAATATTAGTTAATAACTGAAATATTAAGTTTTTTTCTTCAAGTTTAATGAAGAGAATTAACTTGCTGTCTAATATTTCTTCTCATTTCAAAATCTGTAGTTTCATAACTAAAATGCCCCAGTGTTCCAAAGGGAGCCACTGGGCAGAAAGAGGTAAAGGAATTTTACTTTTTTCCCATTAAAGCAAATTTTATGTGACACTTTGATTTTGGAAAATGGTGAAGCAGCTTATCCCATTTACCACTGGAAATGTCTCAAACATGTTTATAAATTATAGTAGTTTTATGTCAACATAAGTCTGTAGAATGTGGTAAGCCTATATAAAAACGTTAGAAAGTTTTATTTATAAAATCAGAGGCAGTATTCTTACAAAGGCAAATTTCTTTTTTTAATAATTTTTTATTTTATTTATTATTTTTATTCCTGTTTCAAAACCTTTGTTTATTCACTCATTTTTATGGCTGGCTCAGCCCGCTCCGAGGGCCGGGCTGGTGCAGCATGTGGTGCCGGGGATCGAACCATGGTCCCTGAAGCTTCCCAAGCTTCCCCAAGCAGGCGATTTAGACCACTGAGCCATCCCGCCGGGCCCCAAAGGCAAATTTCTTATTAGCATTTTTTTTTTTGTCTTTTTGAGACAAGGTCTCGCTATGCAGTTCAGGCTGTCCTTGACCTCACTTTTCTAGCCCAGGCTGTTCTTCAACTCACACTGTTCCTCCTGCCTCAACCTTCCCAGTGCTGGGATTACAGGCATGCACCACCTTATCTGGCTTCTTATGAGCATTTCTGAGTAGTTAAAATTTAGAAAGGCTGCTTTGTAATATACAAATGTACAAATGACCTAAAAACTTAACTAAAGCTCATTTTCTGGAAAGCCTGGTAATAATTTGTTAAAGGATTAGACTTCTAGTTACAGTTAACACATTTTCTTAGTTGTTAGGCCTAGAGCATGAAAAATCCTAGGTTTTCTGCCCTGTACATCATAATCAGCATAATCTTCCCTAATGAGGTCTCTTTTGTTTAGCGAGAAGCATTTGTGAAGTACTTACTATATGCACTAAAAGTATCTTAACATTTCTCAGAGCTAAAAGTCCCATGAGTCCTCTCTCTGTCTTGCTCCTGATGGGATGTGCTTAGCACAGCACTAGGCACATAGACCATGTACTACATCAGTGTTACCAACAATGATAATAACAGTATTAAGATGCACTTATTATTCAGATATTCTTGTTAGCTGGGTGTGGTGGCACATGCCTGTAACCCCAGCATTCAGGAAGCTGAAGCAGAAGGAGCCTTGTGAGTTCCAGACTAGCGTGGGCTACAAAGTGAGCTTAGAACCACCCTGGACTGAAAACAAGACCCTGTCTCAAAAATACAAAAACAAAACAAAAAATCGGGCTCCTATTTTCCTTTTCACAGCAGATAATTAACAGTTAATTAATAGACATGTTAGACCTTGCAAAAGCCTCAGGTATAGGGATGAGGTATGAGTCTTAAGTTCCTACCAGGTAGGAAAGCCTTCCTTTGTTTTCTTTAGTACCGGTAGCCATTCAACTTCAGTTTGGAGACAACACCTAAAACTGCTTAATAATATCTCTAAGGATCTACCTACGTCAGCTGTCAAGAGTATCTAAACGCAGGTGGCTGCTATCAGTTTGGGTCCTGTTCCTCCTGGAAAAACTGTCCAGCACCCTATCTTATGTACTTACTAGGTGTTTTCCACTTCACCACGATCTTCCTTAACAGAATATAATATTCCATATGCAATCTGATCTGTGCTCAGTAGTGTGATTTTTGTCTCATCATAAGTGCTGCTTTAGTCTGAGAGTTCAGTGGTTTAGTCTAATAACCTCTTCCTACTGTTGTACCAAAGAGCATGTACTAAAATACCAAGCTCTTTCTCAAATGTATCATTGTCAAACCAATTCTCTTTCACTGTATGTGTGTGTGTCATACACACACATACACACACACACACACATTTTTTTTCAGAACTAGAGATATAGAACTCAGGCTCTTTCATTTGCCAGGCAAGCACTTATTCTACTGAGCTATCTCTCCAGTCCCCTCCACTATATATTTGTGTACATGATTTTTTATTAGTCTAGATTAAGGTCTTTATTTCTGCCTGTTTAATTTGATGGCAGTCATATTTTGATAGTCTAAATCTGTTTCATTCTTTACTGTATTAGTCTTCTTGTTGTGTCTCATCTCGAAACTCAAACATATGCCATATGGTTTTTTTCAATTCATACACATTTTTTTATTTATAGAATGTTAAAGTTGAGAAAATGACAGTAGGTCATAGGATTACATACTTAGTTATACCATCCTTATCCTTTTGTTTTACACATAAACAATCTGAAATTAGAGAAGTGACATTGGAGTCACTTGGTCAAGGTAACTTGACATTCAGTACATAGCAGTTCTAGGATGCAAATCCAGATTAGCAAACATCAAAGCCTCCATTTCTAAGCTAACCCACTGTTCCATGTCCTTTCTTCTAAGTGTGGAGATTGCTTTCCCTGTGTCTGGCTTACATCCCCTCTTTTGTCTGCGGGCTTAGGAGTCTTAGCAGCAGCAACAGCACCATCCACATCAATATGTTAACATGTTAATAGTAACATGTAAGAGCTGGGCGTGGTGCCACAAGCCTGTAATCCCAGCACTTGGGAGGCAGAGGCAGGAGGATCGGTGCAAGTTCAAGACCAGCCTGGGCTACAAAAGTGAGCTCAAGGCCAGCCTGAACTGCATAACGAGACCCTGTCTCAAAAAGACAAAAAAAAAAAAAAAAAAAGTAACATGTAGGATTTTTTTCCTTTTGTACCTTTTCTATTTTCTTAAGTTTTGTTTTTATAACTAATAAATATTTTTTAAAAAATTTTTAAAATTGATAGGGAATCATGCTTGTTAAAACTTTTTCTCAGTAAATTTATACTAATTTTTCATAAGTGCTTACAAAGCATATGCTTAATAATGATGTCTTCAGTTTGATAAACTGTTAAGCTTACAATTTGGGGGGAATAAATTTTTACTTTCTGCCCTCTTTGTGAAAATTGGACTGGGGAGATAGCTCAGTGGCATAAGCACCTGCTTGGAAGGTGTGAAATCCTGAGTTCAATCCTTGGTACCAAAAAAAAAAAAAAAAATTGAAACTGTAACAAGCCATCTTCGGTTTCTTAGGCTTCTTTAATTCTCTGCTGGTTTGATAACAGCGTAAGACACTGTTGTTTGGTGATTTTTATTTTGGGTGTACCTTTGAATTTTTGAGATATTATTTGACTATATGCTTTTCTACATATGTAGATGTTTAACGTTTTTTGAGACAGGATCTTGCTATGTAGCCCAGGCTGGCCTCAAATGCATAGAAATTCTCCTGCCTCTGTCTCCTGAGTGCTGGTGTTACAGGCCTGTAGCACCACACCTGATCCAGCCTGTTTAGTATTCTTAATGTCTCAGTCATAAGGAGCTCAAATGCTTTACCCCCTTAAGTTTTCATGGCCCTCTTCTCCTTCAACATGTGATTATTATTTTCCTTGCAGTTTAAAGTTGATCATATTTATTGACTTATTGTGTCCATTTCTGTGTCCACTGCCATTGCTTTGGTTCCTCATCTTTTATGTTTTCATCCATATAATTTTCTTCCTGAATGATGCCTTTTTATATTTTGTTTAGTAAGAATGTAGTACAATAAGTCTGTGCTTTATACTTTCCCCCTATTTGGTAGTGAATATAAAGTTCTAGATTAATAATAATTGTCTCAATCCCTGCGGCTATTTTTGATGCTAATGAGACTTCTGTTGGCCAAATGTGGTTCCTTTGTAAATAATCTCACTTATTGTCTAAGAGAGTTTAACATCTCTTTATCGCTGATGCTCTGTAGTTTTACTATGATATATCTGGGTTTGGATTTATTTTTATTTATCCTGTTAGGTACTTGGATCCAAGTCTGTCTTCAGATCTGGAAAATCCTCAGCAATTATCTCTTCAAATATTGCTCCTCTACCATTACCTCCATCCTCTTCTGGAATTGCTATTGGATGAATATTGGAACCTTTCAACCCATCCTTCATGTCTCTTAACTGCCCTTTTATATTTTTTTAATCTCTTTGTTTCTGTGTGCTGCATCCCTGGTGAGTTTCTCAGTATCTACCTTCCATTTCCAAATTCTTTCTTTGAAACAAACAGAAAATTCATACAATTCCTTTTTGTATGTTAAAATATGAGACTTACAGAAGAATGCACTGAGTATCACTGTATAGCTTAATAAATCATTAGAAAGAGAAGATACATGTCGCTTGTGCCCAGGTCAGGAAATAGAATGCTGCCAGCTTCCAGGAAGTCCTTTGTGCCACTCCTTGTCAGTCTCTTCCCTCTCCTCTGAGATAAATACTGCCTTTTTACTGCCAGATTCTTCCTCACTTGCCTTGTAGTTCTAAGACTTAGGTTTGTAGTTCAGTTTTGCATGATTTTAATAGTTTATATATTAAAAACAATGCAAGAGGTGAGATGCATGCATGTTTCTGTCATGTACTATGTATTTGCTCTGGCTTCAGTCAACATTATGTTTATGAGATTCATCTGTGTTGTTAGGTATAGCTATGTATCATCCTCTCTCATTACCATACTTTAGTATTCAATTGTTGATGACATTTCAGTCACATTTGCTATTTGACTATTATTATTATTATTATTATTATTATTAGTGGTAGTAGTAGTAGTAGTAGTACCAAGGATCAAACTCAAGACTTGCACTTGCCAGGCATGCACTTAAGGTGCTGAGCTATCTCCCTGGCCTCTATTTCACTATTAGAAAAAAATGCCAGTATGAAAGTTTCTGCATGTATCATCTGATGTATATATGTATACCACTCTAGGATTAGAATTTCTAGATTGTAGATTATGTATATTTTTACCTAGTAAATTTTACAAACCATTTTTTACAGTGGATGCACAAACTTATGCTCTATGAGCACTGTATTGCAACACTAATTGAGGCATCATGCCTTTATAGTCTACATGTTATTACATTTTTCAAAAAATTAATGCAATATATTTACTTAAGTGATTTTTATTGGACTATTTTTCACATCTTCCTAATTTTGTTTTACTTTTTTTCTTTTGATTTATGATTTAATGTTTGTGCTTTTAATGAAAGTTGTCATTTTAATGGCAGTCATGCTTTAATTTATCTCTTTGAATGCTTTCAGTATACTTATTTTAAAGACTTGAGCAGACTAGAATGGACTCTTCCAGAGATTAGATTTGTTAGTTGATTTCCTATTGCAGATTTCCTCATGTATTTTACTAATTTTTACTTCTACTCTCATCTTCCATTAAGCCATATGCTTTTAGTCAGCCAGGAAAACATTTGCTTATTTTTTCCCAAATTGCTACACAATTTGAAGACCACTACTTATTCCCTGGTTTCAGGCATTGAGCTTGATTCTAGTCTCTGTCTCATACAAAGCATTTTGGACACCATTCTTCTGGAGGAACCCGTTCCTGTCCAACACTTCAAATCATACAAGAAAATAAATCAGAGCATGTCATGCTTGATGATTTAGTCCTTCATTATGTATTTCCACAACTGCCCATAGACATTACTTGGCATTTAAGGTGACATGTGTTCCTTCACTATTCTCTTTTTATATTTTGTCTGTTAGCCTGAGTTTAAAACAAATGGGATTTTTTTGAAATATAAACCCCTCATTTTTAATCATCAGGAAACTCTTTATCTTTCCTGAGCCACCAGAAGGTAATTCTAAGCCAGACATGTCAACATGTCTGTATTCTGATTTTCATCATCTATAAAAAGGAACTGGGGGATACAATCCTTAAAATGGTTCTATAACTTTAAACTCTTGTAACTACTTACATTTGATCTATCCCTTCTAGTTGAAAAATATCTCCCAGTGGTGGAGAAATGGGAACAAAGCACAATACAATGATTGCTTCTACCTTCCTACTATCATTTGTTAAGAGTACACTGTTTTCTCAAACCTGTTTTTCCTTTTCCTTTTTTTCTACTTTTTGCTAAGTATTGTTTTCAAAACACACATACATGCACATACACACACACATATTTTTTGGAGACAGACCTTTCATATGATTATGTACTTGAACCTACATGGGACTTGATAATTTAGTGTTTTGTATTTCATCACTACCCTCTTGAGTTTCTTAAGGCCAAGGTGCTCATCTGTCTTGTTCCTCAGTCTGTCCCAGCAGGCTGATAGATTAATAGGTAATAGTATTACTTAAATACTAAACTCTATGTTGTTATGTCATATTTTCTTTTTCTTTTCTTTCTTAAGAGTAGACAAATGTATTGGCGAATTGGAATGGCGAACAGAAATAGCTCCTGAGAGACAGGAGAAGTCCCAATGTTTCTTTTTAAATATAAGCATGAAAAGAGTTCCTCTATATTGCTCCATTGGTTTCTTCATGTCTCTTTTCCCCTTTTTTTGACATATTACTGTAGAATTTTTTTACACTTTTTGACCTAGATTTAGCGTTTACAATATAAACCTATGCAGTTGTCATTTATTGCTGTATAACAATATTGCCACACATTTAAATGGCTTGAAAACTGCACACATTTATTATCTGCTAGTTTCCATGGTTCCAGAATTTGTGCACAACTTAGCTGGTACTCTGCTTAGATTCCCACAAGACTGCAGTAAGGTGGTGGCCTAAGCTATGGTCTAATCTGAGATTGCATTTGCTTCCATGCTCTCTCAGGCTGTTGTCGGGATTCAAACCCTTCAGTTTGTACAACTCGAGGCTTCAGAGTCTTATCAGCTAGAAGCTACCCTTAGTTCCTAGAGTCTAAATGCAATTCCTTCCTACATGGTGTTTCTCACTATGGCTAGAGAGAGAAGAGGCAGAGATAGGCATGGTGGCACATACCTGTAATCCAAGCACTTGGGAGGCTGAGGATTTGGGGGAGTTGGAGACTAGCTTGGGCTACAGAGTGAGCTCAAGGCTAACTTAAACTACAAAGCAAGACTCTGTCTCATAGGGACAAAAAGGAGAGAGGGAAGAGGCAACAGCAGTCATCTTACATAATGCAATGACACATGCATGTTGCATAAATTCTGTTACCTTTGATGTACTCTTTTGGTTAGAAGCAAGTCACAGGTCCCACCATTACTGCAGGGGATGGGAATCATAAAAGGACATGAACACCAAGAGGTGGGGATTAGAGGACCACTGTAAGTGTATTTACCATAGTTTATAAACATTGCTTATAGACTTTTATAATGTATTTTCTTCAAAAATATACCTTCTGACCATTTGGTTCTCTGAGTTGTTATTGAAGCAGTGAAAAATATCACTGTGTTCCCTTTTTCTTTGCCATTAAAAATGCCATGGAGTTAGACTTTATATATGAAATCTATAAATATACAGGTTAAGTACTGTATAGATTATACACATATATCTACATAGTACTAGACTATAGACAGAATTACACTTACTGTAGCTAATCCAGCGGTTCTCAATCTGTGGGTCACAACCCTAGCGGGGGTTGAATGACCAAAACACAGGGGTCACCTAAATCCATCAGAAATCACAACTGTAGCAAAATTACAGTTTTAAGTAGCCTCCAAAATTGTTTTTTGGTTTGGGGTCACCGCAACATGAGAAACTGTATTGTGGGGTCATGGCATTAGAAAGTTTGAGAACCATTGATCTAATTGATGATTTTAAGTAACTGAAGCGTAATCTTAATTTTGCATGATTTCCTATACACTCACCAGTGTTAATCCTAACTGCTTTGTAAGATACAATTTCACTGCACCCTGAAATATTCTCCTTCATGTTTACTATTGTTTGTGGCAGTGGCATTTGTGTCAAGGAGTTTTGGAGGAAGAGTGCATTTGCTGCTATGTCAATTACATTAGCATTACTTGGTTAGTTTGAATCCAGTCTTCCAGTCACCTATTTCTTGGCTTTTCACTGTCCAGGCTCCATGTTGTTTTAAAATAATTTGTTCTTCTTGTCCTATTGCAACTTAATTTCTCCTTTATCTCACCCACTCCTTTCCATTGTGTCTTCCTTAGAGCATAACTATTAGACTTGCATACACACTTCAATGGGGCAAGACTTGGAACTGAGGAAGATTCTATTTGTAGATGCAGCAATGAAGTATTGGATCTTTATATTAGGATGTAATTTGGTGTAATTGAATGGATAACAGTACACAGTCACCTTTTATGTACCATTTTAGGTTTCTTCTCTACTTTTCCTGTCCAGCATCTAAGCAGTATACTGTCTTCTAGTTTACCTTCTGTCTTTGAGTTTAAAAGACCATATACCTGTTGATAATTTTGAGATTTCTCTCATTTTTACTAATTTTCTTAAAGGCTACGAATAGTGTACTATATCATTGTACAAATTATATTCTTCATGTGTACTTCTTTCAGATAAGTGTTTTTATCCATCTTTTGTTTTCTTATATTGGATCTATTTCTTCAGTGACAACAAATATCTGTACCTCTGATGACCAAATTTAAAAATACTTTGCTTTTGAAGCCTCGGTAGTATGTTTATATTTTTGCAATTTAATCAAAATAATGACTCTGGGGTATCAACTTGTAGTTGAAATATTTTTTTTTTGTAGTCGAAATCTTGTTTTTCCTTTTGATAAGATCCTATTGCTTCCTCTTTTTAAAAATAGTCTAAGCATTTAGTGTCCTACGGTTCTCAGTGGCAACAAGGTGCATCAGTACTTGATTTCCCAAGACATAATGTTCTAGTAGCTGATAGATATAAAACTACTCTGGCCTAGACTTCTAGCCCAGTAGCTTTTAAAAACTTTACAGGTTAACTTTACTTACCTAAAATAATTGAAAATGCATGTATTTCTTAGTTAAATGTCCTTTAGGCATAGTGTCTTCTTAGGCTATAAGGAGAAGAAACATTGCTTTTACCAATTTGGTCTAGCATTATTTTGCTCAGTATGGCAGGCCCTAATGACATGTGGCTGAGTACCACAAATGTAGCTAGGTGTGCATGGAAATGTATTATAAGGGTAAAATATACACTAAGTTTTAGAAACAGTACAAAAACCATCTCGAAACCCTTAATATTAATTATATCTTCAAATAAGAATTTAACATCTTGAGCTAATAAAATATAATCATTCCTATTTTATTTTTTAGAGGAAGCAAAAGTTTAAATTACGTATTGTTCCCATCATACATACATATTTTGATGTATTTGGTACATGGTCTTAGTACACAGCTCAGACTCATAGTAATCCCTCTGTTTTCACCCTCCCCAATGCTAGGATTACAGATGTGAGCCACCATACTAGATCTTGGAGGCTGGCTTTGCACTCACAGGCAGGGGCAGGACCAGGCCCAGGGCCAGGGCCAGGGCCAGGGTTGGCATAGCATGTGGTGCCGAGCCCCATCATATTTTTATTGGACAGCACTGATCTAAATAAAGATGCTTACATGTATTAGTATCTGGCATCTACCACCTCCTACCTGTCTGCTTGAAAGAAAATTTCAGGGTATGGTCACGTCTTTCTAAATAAAAGTTTTATTTAATTCTCTTGAATGGTCCCACTTAAATATATAAAGATATCAAAGTAAGGACATGTATTAAGAATTTCAGGGAGGTCAGCAGGTAGATTTGAGTGCCTGTGTATTTTTTTGTCCTTCGCTTTTTTTTTTTTTTTTTTTTTTTTTGGGTCTGGGTTTAAAACCGAAAGCCTCCCACAGTGAAGCAAATGCTCTAGTACTGAGCTACATCCCCAGCCCAGTCCCTTCTGTACCTGCTCAGTTATAGCACACTTGCATAGTTATGTCACATCTGCATCTCAAATAATTTTATAGTTAAAATGTCACAGTGGTGGCATCCTGAACCATAGCAGTAATATATAGTGAAATCTTATACAGGCTATGAATGATGGGATGTGTTGTTGTATTCATTCTAGTTCATTTTTATGCTAACATTTTCCAGCAAGAAGGAATGATCATTTGTAATGCAGTTCCTGGTAACCAATGCCTACATTTACTGTCCTCTGACATGTGGTTTCGAGTTACTCAGTGGAAGTGATTTACATTAATTATTTGTATAAATTAAAAGCAGAACAAAAATAGAATTGCTATGATCTGGGCTGATACATTTTCTGCCCTCAAGATTTTTTATATCTTCATTGAGACATAATTTATGTATCACAACATTCACTATGTTAAAGTACACATCAGTGGTTTTTAGTATCCACAGATTTTTAGAATCATTAGTAGTAACTTAGAATATCTTCATTACCTCCAAGAAAAAACCACATAACTGCCTTCATCCATATTTAAGCAACCTCTCATCTACTTTCTCTGTCTGGGTTTGCCTATTCAGGACATTTCATATAAATAGATTCATTCAATACCATATGGGGTATTGTGTACTTAGCTTCTTTCACTCTGTATATAATGATTTGAAGGCATATTCATGTTGTAGCATGTGCCAGTATTTCATATGTTCTCAGGACCAAATAATTTCCCAGTGGTTGGTTATTCCGCATTTTTACCCATTCAACAGTTCATAGAATTTGGCTGACATTTTTAACATTAAATATATATATATATATATATATATATATATATATATATATATAGTATTTATATTCAGTAATAGCTCTCATATGTATTTTCATATAGAGCCTCCTGGTAGTTTGTTTAGCTAAGTACTGTTACAGTCACCATCACCTTGTAGGTAAAGAAATGGAGCTCAAAAGAGCCTCAGTTACAGACATGGTACATGCTTATACTTTTCCAGCACTTGGGAAGTTGAGGTAAGAGTATCACAAGTTCTATGTCACCCTGGCGTACACAGCAGAATTTTTGTCTAGATTACATAGCCAGACTTTGTCTCAGTAAAATAACAAAAGCATTTATAATTTGTCTAAGATGATATAGAAGTGCTACAATTGGAATCTAGTTCATTTGCCTCTGAATTGTATGTTTTCATGCTTACAGCTCTAACTCCCCTCCTGTCCTACGTGACTGTCTGTAAAGAATAATTACTTAGGAGCTAAACTTTGACAGTGACTCTGCTTAATTTTCTGTGCTTAGACATAAAAACTAGAATGAAATAAAATTCTAATGTGGCCTCCCTCTGTAACTTTGTTGACAAAATGCAAATGTATTCTAGATGACCATCTACCTCAGTAGCTTAGCAATAATTAAGAATGTTTGTAGTCTCAGAGAGCTCAAAAGATTGACATCCACCTATACCAGTACATACAAGGATAGGTTGGACAACTCCCTATTTTTCTATCCCATGAAAGACTTATATTAGTGACATAGATAAAGCTGTGTATTAGAAAACATAGGTTATTTTTATGTGAGTTCCAATGTGAATTGCTTGAATTGTGTCCATCTGGTAGTATCATAGAGAATATACTCACTCCAACTTTTGTGGTGTTAGCTTGTATTCTATCTCTGATTTCTTTTTACTATACTTAGGGTTCTGTAGCTATAGCTGGTGCTGTTATTCGCTGGCTAAGAGACAATCTTGGAATTATTAAGACCTCAGACGAAATAGGTGAGTACGTTCTCACAAAGGATGAGAAAATCTGGTAAAAATTTTTAATATTTACCCCTCCAATGTATAAATACTTATGCTTCACCACGAATGTGGTCGCTAAATTATGTAAACTCTTATTTGACTTATACAAAAGGGACTTCTTTGTGAACATTGATTAAACAGTAAGTTGACATACTTAGTCTAGGTTAATAATAAACTGATAAGGCAGGGCATAACAATTATGTGTAAAATTGAACACTGGAGATTGCCTATATCTGCAGGCGAAGTAGCAGTTTAGTTACATTTATCTGATGAAGTGGAATTTTAACTTCTAGATAAAACTCTGGCAGCTATAATTTAAGTATTAATCAGGCTGTATTCAGGCCATAAGTAATTTGAACTCACCTACTTACTCTTTCATATACCTTTTAAACTTAGCCTGAAGGGTGGCACACTCAGAAATGTAATTTTGCATAAGCATGCATGAGAGGCTATTTCTTCATTTCCTTCATTTTGAAGGTCAGCAGCCTTCAAAAGAATGGAAATGAGCTAAACCACTTTAAAGAAATCAATCAAATCCCTTGAAAACAATTTATTCCTCTTTTCTCTTCTTGTCCTCATCCGTCTTTTTTTTTTTCCTCTTCCTTTTCATTTTTCAAAACAGGTCTCACTCTGCAGTTAAGCCTGGCCTCAAAGTCACAAGCTTTTCTCTTGCTTCTGCTTCCTGAGTTCTGGGATTACAGGCATGCGCCACCACTCCCAGCTCCTTGACTTTTGGTTTAATACCAGGAATTAAACTCAGGACCTTGTGCTTCTTAGGCAGGCCCTTATGCCACTGAGCTATACCCTTGACTTTTTCATAAATGTTATTGTTTTTGTTTTTTCTCTTTGTCTTCTTGAGTGAGATTTATTTTAGTGGAGCTATTCAGTGTAGGAGAACTGTTTTTTGTTGCTTCTAGCATACCACTATACTTAATATTTTGTCATACTATTCAATAGGAAACCAAAATTCCTGTACTAGTTTTGAGAAGATTTATGCCTGTTTTAGAAAAGTAGGATAATAAGTTGATTTTCATTTCTCTTTTCTTTTGTAAATATTAGAGAAACTTGCTAAAGAAGTCGGCACTTCTTATGGCTGCTACTTTGTGCCAGCATTTTCAGGGTTATATGCACCTTATTGGGAACCTAGTGCACGAGGGTAAGTATTACTGTAGCTAACTATTATACATTACGTGTTTTTTTTTTAGAATTTTTAATTTTATTTATTTTTTTCTTGTTTCAGAACCTTTATTTGTTTATTCACTCATTTCATGGCTGCCTCAGCCCGCCCCAAAGGCAGGGCCGGAGCAGCATGTGGTGCTGGAGATCGAACCGCGGTCCCTAAGCCACTCAAGCTTTCCCAAGCAGGGACTTTAGACCACTGAGCCATCCCGCCGGGCCCCATTACGTGGTTTGAGGGGGCTAGAAGATAAGAGTTGTAGGTCCCCGAACACAAAGAAGTACTAAATGTTAATGAGATGAATGTGCTAATTAATATCCTGATTTAATCATCAGACATTGTATACATACATGAAAGTACACTGTGTTCCATAAATATGTACAATAGTTTTGTAGCAGTTAAAACATAAAAATGATAGGTATTGGTAATGCTGTCTGTTTTTTGATGTCTTGCTTTATTACTAAGTTAATAAATAGTTAATAGTTTCCTATCTATTTTCAAGTTCTTTAAAAGTGTTGAACAGATCTTTTCTGTTTGGTGATGCTAACTTTAGTCTTTTAAGCTCCAAGAAGTTATAAGTCAGCAGACAGTAGTACCTCTCATGTCCTTACCTGTGTTAATGTCATTGCCATTTGTTTCAAAATCATCTGCAAGGTATACAGTTCAGCCAAGGGACCTCATCTAGATGAATAATACTGGTTTGCTTTTACATTACTGTCATCTGTTCAGATGAATCATAAACTTTTTCTGTATGCTTCTGTCTACCAGATTCACCCATTCCACCTTTGGGACATTTCAGATCAGTGATTCATTTATACCATTCTAATTTGAAAATTTACATGTATTTTTAGGATAATCTGTGGACTTACTCAATTCACCAATAAATGCCATATTGCTTTTGCTGCATTAGAAGCTGTTTGTTTCCAAACCCGAGAGGTAATGAATATGTGCCTATTTTCTTGTATTTAATTCACTAAGTTAATAAATAGTTAATAGTTTCCTATCTATTTTCAAATTCTTTAAAAGTGTTGAACAGATCTTTTCTGTTTGGTGATGCTAATTTTAGTCTTTTAAGCTCCAAGAAGTTGTAAGTCAGCAGACAGTAGTAAATTTGTAAATTATATATTTGTAAATTATATATTAGTACCTGAAATTTATTAAATACTAAAAATATTCATTGTGAAAAATGAAACCAAAGAGGGCCGACCAAATAGCTCAGTGGACTGACTAAAGGGCCTTCTTAGGCAGAGTATAGGGAAAAGGGTTCAATCCCTGGCATGCTGTGCCAGCCTCAAGATGCACTGAGCCAGAGATTGAGGCTGGGCATAGTGGTGTGTACCTGTCATCCCAGCACTTAGGAGACTGAAAACCCAAGAATAACTATGAATCTGGTCTATGTAGTGCGGCCCTGTGCAACCTGTACTACATACAAAAAAAAACAAAAAAAAAACCATGAAGCCCATATAAACATTACATATAAGCACACTCATAACCCTGTTCATCTATTATCATTTCCCAAGTACCTGTTAACTGCCAGGTGGTAGGAAGGCCAAATATATTAAGCAAAAGAAACAGCAATTACATAGGCATGAAGACAGGAAACCAAGGTGCAGAATACTTGTTTGGCTTGCTGAAATTCAGGGTAAGCGCAGAGTTTTTTTTTTTTTTTTTTTTTTTTTTTTTTTTTTTTTTTTTTTTTTTTTTTTTTTTTTTTTTTTTTTTTTTTTTTTTTTTTTTTTTTTTTTT